>OY856414.1:371730100-371757600 GCA_963693085.1 Alisma plantago-aquatica
CGTTTGCTCGTTTCTCTCCGGCGAGTCTCTTCGGCGAACCGTGGTGGTGCTCCCTCGGTGGATGCTCTGCTCGGCTCCCCATCGACTCCGTGGCAGTGCTGCCGGTGGCCCTTGCTGCTTCGGCGACGTGCTTCTCCGACGAGCTTGGCCTGGCTTCCACCAACCGGGGGAGAGGTGGACTTGCTCCAAGGAGTAGGTCCCTCAGTGATCCTTGTGGGAACGAGGGTGAGCTTGCGGCGCGGTGCTGCTCATCGGAGCTTCTCCGTGGTGGCGCTGCTCGGCGGTGCCTTCCCGGAGAAAAGCACCACAAGCTTGGTGAAGCAGTCCTGGGTGAAGGGGGGTTCCGAGCTACCCGCCCTTGAGTTCGATAGCTGCTGGCGTTCCGTCGGCGATCATCATCGGCGAAACGCTGCTGCCCTCTCCGGCTACTGTCGTGACGTCAGGGAGCCTAGGGTTGCGGTGCCCAACCGTGATCCTGTTCGTGGCGGCGACATGGAGCGATAGGGTTCGTGTGGTCTACCGCCCCCTACCGCTGCGGCTTGCTGTGGTGACGCTGAACCCTGCTGAACCGGGTTCCGAGCTACCTGGGGGAGGGGTTAGCCTGCGCGCGACGTGGCTCGTCACCTCTACAAGCTTTGATCGACCGGTTCTTTGAAGGTTCTTTGGGCCGGTTTCGGGTGAGGCTGGACCGGGTCCACCGTCCGGCTTACCGTCTTCCCGCCTCCTCCCGCCCGGGGAAACGCAACGGTCCCCGTTCAAACGGAGCGCCCGCCCTGCGCGTGACGTCTGGACAGCTGCCTCGCGTTGAGTGGCCCACGGCTCTTCGGCTCTGGGGCCGCTCGCGTCCCTGGGGCTCCATCGGTGCGGAGCCAGAAGTGCGTGCTGACGGCTCAGCGCCTCGTGCGTGTCACCTCCAGTGCCACGTGGGGCATCCCTATCCACCCGACAGATTCTCATGACAAAGTTCAAGGGAAAATCTAAGCGACACTCCTCTCTGCTTTTCTCGATTCGTCGCGAAGTCGCCGAAGAGCGATAGAAGGGAGGCAGAGCCGCCATGGAGATGAACAAAGGTAAAGCCCACGCTTTGACGTCGCCCGCCGCCGCGCCGCGTAGGAAGGTGGTGTCGCACTCAACCACCAGGACCGGTGCCTCCTCCAGCGGGGCGAAACCTGACGGAGCCGGTGCTCCCCTTGAAGAGGGTGGGGTGAGGGGAGTCGACGGAGCCCCTCCCCGGCACCCGCCACCCAGGCTGATCGCGCTTCCTCTAGGGCCCCGCCGCGCGCTATCCCTCCGACAAGACGGTCCTACGCTCAAGTGGCCACCGGGTGCCCGACACCGGTGGTTTGGCCCATGGGCGTCGACGCGATCGCCTGGGCGGACCTCTCCACCAGGCAATCCACCAATGCCATCATTCCTGAGGACAAGTTGCTGAAGTTTGTGGTGCCGGTCATGGACCCTGACAGGGGTCCCATTGCTGAGATCCCTGCCTCGGTCATGGAGGCCTATGCTGAAGCACAGGACAATTCGGTGGTGTTTTACATCATAGATGCGTCTCCCCACGAGACGGTGCTGAAAGGTTGGCTACGGCGAGTCTGGCGCCCTAAGGGTCCCTTTGAGCTGGCCCGGAGAGGGGGCGGCTTCTTCGACCTACGATGCGAGCTGAAGGAGGACAGGGACTCCATCCTCCACGGCGGTCCCTGGTTTTTCGACGGACGCCTTATCATCTGCAGGCCCTGGACACCGTCCACCAATCTTACGAGGGACCTCCTTGCTACGGTGTCGACCTGGATCTCTTTCCCCACCTTGGGGCACTTGAGATCCCTCGACATCCTAGCAAGGGTGGCTAGCTGCGTAGGGGTCCCATCCCATGTCGGGTCGTGGATTACCGCCGCCGATGGCTCGTCGCACGCTAGGGCGTTAGTCGACCTTCCTGCTGATAGGCCCCCACCCACCTCGATCTGGGTTCGCTTCCCCGGCGCTGAACCGGAGCAGGTACCGATCCTCTACGACTTCGTCCCGTCCCGATGCACCTCCTGCTGTGCCTTCGGCCATGGCCTGCACCGGTGTCCGTTTGTCACCGATCAAGTTAGGGCGGACGCTCTGCGCGGCTTGGAGGCCAGCCGGGTGGCCTCGTCCCCCTCTGAACGACGCACGAACAACAAGCGGAAGGCCTCGGACCCCCCGGCGGTTACTGTTGAGGAGGTCGCGCCGGTGGCTGCGGCGGCGACGGAGGCCATCGATGTACCTGAAGCTACCAAGGTTGACACGCCGGAGACCTCCACGGTGTTGGAGGGCCAAGCTGAGGATGGCACCTTCAAGGGTGCAACCCCCTGCTGTTGAACCCCTTCCGCTGGAGATCCCTGATGATGGTGGCATCGGTGAGGATGCTGCCAGCACGGAACCCCCCCCCTGTGGTTGATGACGACCCCAGTGTCTCGCCCAAGAGGGGAAGAAGCAAAACAAAAAAGAGTAAGAAAAGCAAGAAGACGGTGAACAGGCCGGATGGCGCTCCCAGTTCCTTGGAGGAGGTCGACATCCACGTGCCTGTGGAGACGATGGGAGAGTCGAGTCCTCCTGGAGGATCAGACGAGCCCATCGACTCCCAGGGCGTGTATGCTAATGCCGACCTTACGGCGGAGGAACCTGCGGAGCATGTTCTGGAGACAGAAACCCTCATCGTGGCTGAACCTGATATCTATGCCCCGGAGGTGTTGGAGTCGGGCGATGACGTCTTGGGTGACGATAACCAGGCCTCTCTGATCAGCGACCTCGGGGCTGGGACGGTGGCTGACGCGGCGAACCCTCCTGGAGGGGATGACGTGCCTACCACCGCTCCGAACCAGGTTGACCAACCGGAGGCGGAGCCCGTCCTTGTCACCAGCGATGATGATTCGCCACCAAGGGGGCAAGCCCGTCCTTGTCACCATCGAAGCAGGCCTGGCCGCACTAGAGCCACCGCGGCAAGTAGCAAGTCTTCGACCGCCACCAGGAGGGCCCCCCCGCCAGTTAGGAAGGTGATCATCACCCTGCCGACACCAGGCTACTCGTTCGAGCAAGCCAAGGTTGGGGGAACGAAGTAGAGCATGAAGGTGAATGATGGGGAGCAGGATGAGTCCCTCTGTTAGGACTTGGTGACCCCCCTTCTTTGCTCTGTGCTCTTGCAGGTCTTTGCTGGACGCTCTGTTGCTGCCCCACGCGCACCGTGGTAGTTGTTCGTGTAACACCGGCTCTCCCCCGAGCCTTTCAGCTGCTTCATCACCTGGACGGTGGTCCGGGTTTCCCATCACGATCACTGCCCTTCTTGGATGTCTCGCTAACCTCTGTTGCAGGTTGGTGCTGCTGGACGACATTCTCGCGGCCTTTGACGCCTGCTGGTGCTTGCTCCTCCATCTGGACAGTGGTCCAGGTTGCTGCCTCGACTTTTTCTTGGCCTTGGACGATGGTCCAGGCCCCCTCACAGGCTTTCCTTGGCGCGCTAACCAGTTTGCGGGTTCATGTGCGGCTGGGGTGACAAGCTACTCTACCGCCACGGTGGCTCTGCTCGCTGGTCGGGTTAGCCCCTGCCCTGGCGGTCGGGTGTCTTGTCACTCCTTCTGGGCATGGTGGCGCTTAGTCCTTGTGTGTTTGGTTGGCCCCGTTTGGTTGCGGGCCTCCTTGTTGACTTCTCCTGTGTGGTTGATGTTTGTGGACCTTTTTATGCGACCCCTGCGTGGGTCTAGTGGCTCGGCCTTGAGCCGAGTCCCCTTCCTGCCCTACGTGGCTGTTGTCGGGCTCCGGCCTTTCTTCGACCCTCGTGTGGGTCTTCACCCCTGCGTGGGTTCGGGCCCCGGCCTTGTTCACCCTCCCCTCTGGGCTCTCTCGTGGTGGGTGGGCCTTCGTGCCGCCCTTTGTTTGCTTCTTGTGTGTGCCCAGCCACGCTGGTGGCTGATGCCAGGGCCTCCACATGCGCACCTGGTATGGGGTTGAGCCACCCCTGGCCGGTGGTTGGTCTTACCCTGTTGGCGGGACACGTCTGTAGGGTGGGTGCTCTCCCAGCTTTGTTGCGGACGGTTTTCACCTCTTTTGTGGTGCACTCCTCGTTTGGGTATGATGGCCCCTGCGTGGGCTCTACCGTTGTAACCTGACCCCTGCGTGGGCCTTTTCTCGGGCTAGCTAGGGGTCTGTCCCTCGGTGGGCACCCCACATCGTCTTCATAAGGTGTGGCGTTTCTTGTTTGTTTGAACCTCTCTGCGAAGGTTTCACCTCTGTAATGTGACCCCTGCGTGGGCCACCTCGGGCTTGCTAGGGGTCTGGCCTTTGGAGGGCACCCCACACCGTTTCCATAAGGTGTGGCGTGTCCTGCTTAGTTTGGACTGTTTTATGTAGAGGCTCTATCACCTGTTGAGCCTGATTGACTCGGTGCTTCTCGCGCCTTGGGGTCCTTGTTGGGTGGTTCTTTTTGAACCTCCTTCATCGTTTTTACCAGTCTATTCTAATACATAGACCATTCCGATGAAAGAGCTCTCCAGCTGGGCCACCCTTATGGCCTTGCACGTTCACCTGTTCCAGTGTTTTTCCACCTCGCTGGTGGCTGGCTGAGAGGGCCCCACTTCTCGCCCCGGGTGGGTGTCTGGTCCGAGCTCGAGCCTTACGACCGGGGGTGGTCTTCCTGGTACTATAGGCCTGTGTCTCTTCCTCGCTTAGGGTTTTTCGGGGCTTGCCCCGCGCATCGTTGACCTTACTCACCCCCCCTACTTGCTTCGCCTGTCCCGAGGAGTGTGGTGGCCCTCGACGCTAGGGCCTGATGGCTGTGCGGTCCGTCTACGCATTGGCTCCATGCCTGGCTGGGCCTGAGTGGTGTGACGAGTGCCGAGGCCTTGGCTTTGTATCACGGCGGGGTGGGTGGGTGGGACTGGCTGATCCTTTTTGGACATGATGCCCTCCCTGGTCTTCGATGGAGTGGTCTCTTCGGAGGGGTTTTCACTCGTTCTTTGCCGTTCGTTGCGGTACCTTCTCCCTGTAGGTACCCCAACCCTTCTGGGGCTTCCCTCCAGGGGCTTGTTGTGGCGCTTGTAATCATGGCCTTGGTACGGCTGTGGTGTAGCCTGGGTGGGACTAGTCACCCTATTCAGGCTGTAGAGCGCTTGACTTGTGCGGTCTCTGCTCGGGTCTGTGGCAACCCGGTGGTTTGGGCGGGAGCGAGGGGTGGCTTGTACTGGTGCGCGCCTCCGGGTGCCCTTGCCTTCGGGACAGTGGCCTTCCCTCATCTCCCCCCCTGTTCTTGGTCCCGCGACCTTGTGGTGGTCAGCCTTGACGTGTCGGTTTAGGCTCCTTCTGCTGCTTGGGCCTCCCGGCCAAGTGGGCGCAGCCTATCAGTTCCAGCTTGTCGTGGCAACAGGTGGTGAAAATAGGTTGTTCCTCCCTACCCTGTTTACTTAGATGGCCCCTGCGTGGGTTCTACCTTTGTAATTTGACCCCTGCGTGGGCCTTTCTGATCCTCGGGCTAGCTAGGGGTCTATCCTTCTAAGGGCCCCCGATGTTACTCCCCGAGTGGGTGATGTGCTCTTGTGTGGTGCCGTTTGGGTACGGATGGGTGTCGGCTTTGTGCCCTCACCCATGTCATGTAATCTTTGGAACCAGGGTCTCTCTCCCTCTTGGGCGGGCCCCGCTCCCTCCTACCCGCTGTTGGCCTCACCCCTAGACGGTGGTCCAGGCTTGCTCCACCGACGCCCTGCTGGTGATTGTCTTGCAGGTGTGTGTTGCGGTTGTATGTGTACGTTGTCCCTGTGGGTCCTTGCCTTGACGACCCCTGCGTGGGTCTAGTGGCCCGGCCTTGTGCCGGGTCCCCTTGGTGCCCTGCGTGGCTGTCGGGCTTCAGCCTTTTTCTGACCCTCGTGTGGGTCTTCACCCGTGTGTGTTCTTTTCTATAGAGGCTCTCTTCCCCACCGAGCCTGTTTGACCCGGTGCTTCTCGCACCTTAGGGTTCTTGTAGGGTGGTTCTTTTTTGAACTTCCTTCATCGTTTTTACCCGTCTATTAATACATATAGACCATTCCGATGAAAGAGCTCTCCAGCTCAGTCAGTTAGTCGTCGCGAGCACTTTCTCTCTCTAGGAGAGCTCCGCCCTCTCTCTAGGTTTCGTCTCCCCGCTTCCCTTCTCCACCGTTCTCCACCGTTCTTTCCTTTCCCCCCCCCTGCTTCCCTCACGGCTGCAGGGCTTCCCCTGGCTCGTGGAGTTATTGTGACCGTCTGCTACATCTACCTCGGCGTTGCTCTGTGGCTGCAGTTAAGGCGATCGAAAGCTCCACCAGCTCCGTCTTCGGCTCTCCCTGCAACCCGTGCTTCACGTGCTGCTGGCAGTCAGGGAGGAGTTAAGACTCGCGCTGACGATCGTGGACTAGCTGTCCTTTCGCCCGCAGGTGGAACGATAGCTCCTTCACCTACCTCGGCTGGTCTGCGACGCCTTGAAGATGATCGTCCTTGATCGGTGGTGGCCCGCGTCATTCTACTGGTCCAATAGGTGGTCCTTGCCTCTCTCGGCGCCCCCACAAAACAGGCGAGGGGTCGACCGGCCCCCTTTGGGGGTTACGGTCCTCCTGGGACCCTGCGGGGGCCCTGGGTGCTTCCCGTGCTTCTCCAGGCGACAGCTACCGCTGGTTTGGAGGGGGGTGGACCTTGTGCTTCCGTGGTGGTGCGGCTTCTACAGGCCTGAACCCCGTGGCATGATCGCGGGGTCATCGGCGGTGCTCGCTGGGGTTTGCTGCTGCGACGACGATATCGGCTTAGACCTCCTTGACGAGCTGGTGGTCTCTGGGTTCCGAGCTACCCAGCATACGACGGTGGTGGTGCGTTATCACTCAGTGCACGGTGGTGCTTGATCTTTCTTTCCGGCGGTGCTGCTGTTGCCACGATCGCCGTCGACAGCCAGCACGCTGCGAGTCCATCCTTGCCGTGCGCTGTGGTGGTGCCCGCGCTGCGACGCCGAGGGTGAAGATCCGGCGGGGTTCCTAACTACCCTTCCGGTGGGTGTACGGCTGATTCTTTGTGGGGGTGTGCTAAGGCGTCTGTTCGTTCCTCTCCGGCGAGTTTCCTTGGCGTCTCGTGGTGGCGCCTCCTTGGCGGGTGCTCTGCTCGGCCCCCCATCGACTCCGTGGCTGTGCTGCCTCTGGCCCTGGGTGCTGTGACGACGAGCTTCTCCGGCGAACCTTGCCCTCTGTTTCCACCAACTGGGGGAGAGGTTGACTAGCTCCCTGGAGTAGGTCCCTCAGTGATCCTTGTGGGAACGGGGGTGAGCTTGCGGCGCGGTGCTGCTCCTCGGCGCCTCCCCGTGGTGGTGTTTCTCGGCGGCGCCTTTCCGGCGACATAGCACCAGGTGCTTGGAGGCGTTCCCTGACCTGGTCAGTGCCTGCGGGGAGTCCTGCGTGAAGGGGGGTTCCGAGCTACCTGCCCTTGAGCTCGTTAGCAGCTGGGTTTTTCCGTCGGCGACCTTCATCAGAGTGGCGCTGCTGCTGCCCTCTCCGGCTCCCAGCCGCTCAACCAGTCATCACGGTCCCCTGTGGGAGGAGCTCCAAGCCGCTCAACCAGTCGTCACGGTCCCCTGGCTTGTTGCCGGGGACTTCAACGCCATCAGGCGAGACGATGAAAAAGCGGGAGGCCGAGAGGTCTCCAGAAAGACGATGCGCCAGTTCAATGACGCTATCAAGAGTGTGAGCCTCCTGGAGGCTAAGCACCATGGCGGGCAGCTCACTTGGAGCAATCGCCAAAACACGGTTAATCGCGTCGCCTGTCGCTTGGACAGGGTTCTCATCAACGATGCTTGGGCAAGCATCCTTCCCAACACCTTCTCTAACCTTGTATTCTCCCACAAGAGCGATCATGGTGCTCTTGTGATCTCACCTTTTTCTGAAACTGTACCTAAAGTCTGACCCTTCTGAAGCCTTAACTTCTGGCCTGATTGGGATGGCTTCAACGAGGTCGTCGCCCTGGCGTGGAACAAAGAAGTGACCGGGAACCCACTCTTTGTCGTCACAAAGAAACTCCAAGCAACCAAGGTTGCTCTCAAACATTGGTCTAGAAACAAGGTAAACATAAACAACCTGAAGAAGGAAGCCATGAAAGAATTCCAAGAAGTCTAAGATGGCCTTCAGATGAACCCTACGTCCCCGGAGTTAATACTCCGTGAGGAAACCCTTTGCGCTCGCATCACCAAGCTTGAAAGGGCGGAGGAGGTGTATTTCTATCAACGTAGCAGGGTGCGGTGGGTCCATGATGGTGAAAGAAACACAAGCTTTTACCAAGGCGCGGTTCGACGCAAAAAGATAAGGGACTCCATCACACACCTCATAGATGCACAGGGGAAGAAAATCCTGGATCAAGAGGCCCTAGAAGGTGAAGCCGTGGCCTTCTACAGCCACCTTTACACTCAGGAGGACGACAACATCACCACGCCTCGCCTCCAACCTCACCGAACCATCACACCTGAACAGGGACGCACCTTATGTCGCCCCTGCGAGCCCGAGGAAGTCAAATCTGCTCTGTGGTCCATTGGACCTGACAAAGCCCCAGGACCCGACGGCTTCAATGCCTCGTTCTTCCGGTCCTGCTGGCCCACACTCGGTCGTGACGTCACAGCGGCGCTCACGTGGCTCATGAGGGGAGGTGCCATGGTCAGGTCCGCAAACCACGCCTTCCTCACCCTTATCCCTAAAACGGAGGGAGCCACCTCCTTGCCTGACTTTCGGCCCATTGCTTGCTGCGGAGTGATATACAAAATCTTCGCCAAAATCCTCGCCGAGAGATTAAAGGGTGTGCTCCAACACCTCATCTTTGCCAACCAGGGTGCCTTCATCCCGGATCGGAGCATATCGGATTGCTCCCTCTTGGCTGGGGAGTTCCTTGCTGGTTTTGACATAAAGCGGGCGGCCTAAAAAGCCTGCATCAAAACAGACCTCTCCAAAGCATATGACCATGTAGCTTGGCCGATGCTGTGGCACCTGATGGGCGATATGGGCTTCCCCAGCACCTGGATCGGCTGGATGAAGGAGTGTGTAACCACTTGCTCATTTTCCGTCCTAGTTAACGGCTTCCCCGCAGGCTTGTTCGGCAGCTCGAGGGGGCTCAGGCAGGGCTGCCCCCTATCACCGCTCCTCTTCACTATTGTGATGGAGTACCTCATGTTGCTTATGGATGAGGGCGAGAGGAACAGATCTTACTCCACATACAAAGTCAAAGGCACGTGAGTCCTCTCACACCTGACTTTCGCCGATGACGTTTTGTTCTTCTCCGACGGCACAGGACACAGCCTTAGGGGCATAAAACGAATCCTTAAAGAATTCAGCAACACCTCCGGGATCAAAGTCAACCCAACCAAATCAAAGATCTTCTTGTCCAAAGCCACGGACGGGGAACAGGGGAGGCTCGCCGATGAGGTGGGGTTCATGTTGGGCTCCCTGCCCACACGTTACCTAGGTTTTCCCCTCGCCAGCAAAAACCACCGGGCATGCTTCTTCAACCCATGCCTCGATCAGATGAAGGACATGATATCCAAATGGCCACCAGACCGCATTTCCATGGTGGGACGGTGCCTCATCACCAGGTGCAATCTCCAGGGGCTGGTCGCCTTCTGGGCCTCCCAAGGCCACCTCCCCAGCAACGTCTGTGACAGGATCGAAGGCATCTTAGCGGACTTTGTTTGGGGAACCAGCACGCACCACATGAGTTACAACCGCATGGCTAAACCTTTGGGGGAGGGCGGCCTCGGCCTACGCACTGTGATGGCCATAAACAAATGGGCTTCCCTAAGGCGGCTTGTACGCTTCCACACCAAACCAGAGTCCATCTGGACAAGCTGGATGAGGCGCAGATACGGAATGACATTCCGATAGCCTGAGGAGCTGAGGCATGGGTTCTCCAATGCTTGGAAGAACATGGCGCGTGCTTGGGAGGAGCACAGCCAGCTGTTCGACCGAACCACGGCGGGACAGGTGTACCTTAGAAACGCTAACACAAACCTTTGGCAACAAGTACAGCCTGTCGGGGCAACCTTCCAGCTTGGCCGAACGATTTGGCACGGGCCACTCATCCACAGATGGAGCATGACCATCTTTAGAGCAGAAAATGGGGCCCTAACCACCGCACAGAAAATCAAGACATGGGACAGCAATCAAAGCGACCGATGTAGCTTCTGTCGGCTTAGGGAGGACACACAACACCTCTTCTTTAGGTGTCACTTCTCCTTCCAAGTCCGCACCAGAGTTATGAGCTTATGTAACGTCACCATACCAAGAGACGCCGACCTCCAAATCTCGACCACCATTATCAAAGCTACAACCAAAGGCTGGAAACATTGGAAATGGTTGTCCATCACAGCCTAGACATGTACAACCTATTTCATATGGAAACAAAGAAACGAACGAAGACATGGGCAACAAAGGCTCATCGTGGAGGAATGTTGTTCGATCATCCACAAAGCGGTCAGGGCGGTCGCTATGGCGCGTAGATGGGGCACTGCTGCCCCAGAGCACATCGCCAGAAATTGGAGACTATTGACCACCACCTGATGAGTGGGTCACAAACTAACCACTCTTACTTAAACAAGTTCACAAAAAGACAGGGTTTTGTATAGTTCCCGCATACCCACAACAACCCCTTTTTTGTAAAGTCAGTAGGGCTGGTGGAGACGCACCCCACACCTGGTTTAACGGGTGTGCGGTGGGTCTCTCACATATTTTCATATCCTTTTGAGGCTTTTTCAGCCTTCTTTCGGCCGGTGCTTCTCGCACCTAAGGGCCTAGTTGTACGGGTGTTTCTTTCGAAACATCCCTCATCGTTTTATTTATCCAAGCCGAAAGGCAAAATTCCGATGAAAGAGCTCTCCAACGGGGCGAAACCTGACGGAGCCGGTGCCTCCCTTGAAGAGGGTGGGGGTGTGGGGAGTCCACCAGAACCGGAGCGTCCTCCAGCGGGGCAAAACCTGACGGAGCCGGTGCCTCCCTTGAAGAGGGTGGGGGTGTGGGGAGTCGACGGAGCCCCTCCCTGGCACCTGCCACCCATGTTGCTCGCGCCTCCTCTAGGGTTCCGCCGCACGATGACCCCCCGACTAGACGGTCCTTCGCTCAGGTGGCTGCCGGGGGCTCGACGCCGGTGGTTTGGCCCATGGGCGTCGACGTGGTTGCCTGGGCGGACCTCTCCACCAGGCAATCCACCAATGCCGTCATTCCTGAAGACAAAATCCTGAAGTTTGTGGCACCGGTCATGGACCCGGACAGGGGTCCTATAGCTGAGATCCCTGCCACGATCATGGAAGCTTTTGTCGAAGCACAGGACAATACTGTGGTGTTCTACGTCATTGATGCGTCTCCTCATGAGACGGTCATGAAAGGCTGGCTGCGGCGAGTCTGGCGCCCCAAGGGTCCCTTCGAGCTGGCCCGGCGTGGGGGTGGTTTCTTTGACCTGCGTTGTGAGCTGAAGGAGGACAGGGACTCCATCCTCCACGGCGGCCCCTGGTTTTTTGATGGACGCCTGATCATCTGCCGGCCCTGGACGCCGTCCACTAACCTTACGAGGGACCTCCTTGCTACGGTGCCGTCCTGGATCTCTTTCCCCACCTTGGGGCATTTGAGATCCCTCGACATCCTAGCAAGGGTGGCGAGTTGCGTTGGGGTCCCCTCCCACGCCGGGTCGTGGATTACCACTGCCGACGATTCGACGCACGCCAGGGCGTTGGTCGACCTCCCAGCTGACAGGCCCCCACCCGCCTCGGTCTGGGTTCGCTTTCTCGGCGCCGAGCCGGAGCAGGTACCGGTCCACTACGACTTCGTGCCTTCCCGGTGTACCTCCTGCTGTGCTTTCGGCCACGGCCTACACCGGTGCCCGTTCGTCACCGAACAAGTGAGGGCGGACGCACTGCGCTGCTTGGAGGCTAGCCGGAAGCCCGCGTCCCCCCATGGACAGCGTACAAACAACAAGCGGAAGGCTGCTGACATCCCGTCGGATGTTCCTGAGGAGGTCGCGCCGGTGGTCACTGTGGTGACGGAGGCCACCGAAGCACCTGATGCAACAAGGATGACACGCCTGCGACCACCATGGTGACGGAGGCCCTAGCCGATGCTGGCACCGACGAGGGTGCAAGTCCCCCCCTGCGGCTAACCCCGTAGCGATGGAGATCTCTGAAGAAGGTGGCATTGGTGAAGACGCTGCCGGTATGGAACCCCCCCTGTGGACGTCGACGGCCCCAGTGTCACGCCCAAGAGTGGAAGGAGCAGAACCAAAAACAAGAAGAAGAAGAAGGACAGGTCGGGCGGCGGCCCCAGTGCTGTGGAGGAGGCCGGCATCCACGGCCAGAAGGAGGCGGTGGGTGAGTCGAATCCTCCTGGAGGACCAGACGAGCCCAGCGCCTTCCAGAACGCGCCTCCTGCTGCTGACTTTCCGGCGGAGGAACTTGCGGAGCCTGGTTTGGAGACAGACATCCCCATCTTGGCTGGACCTGACTTCTCTGCACCCGAGGTGGTGGTGCCGGGCGCTGACGTTCTGGTCGGCGATACCCCAGCCTCTCAGAACATCGACACCGGGTTTGGGACGGCGGCTGATGAGTCGAACCCTCCTGGAGGGGAAGACGCGCCTACCACCGTTCCGGACCAGGTTGACCAGCCGGAGCCAGAGCCCGTCCTGGTCACCAGCGATGACGAGTCGCCACCCAAGGAGCAGGTCCATCGAAGCAGGCTTGGCCGCACCAGAGCCACCACGGCAAGCAGCAAGTCTTCGACCGTCACCAGGAGCCCCCCCCCCCCCCCCGCCGGTTAGGCAGGTGATCATCGCCCTGCCGGCACCAGGCTGCTCGTTCGAGCAGGCCATGGCTGGGGTGACGAAGAAGAGCACGAAGGTGGCTGAAGAGGAGCAAGAAGACCAATCCAGTGAAGCTAACCCGGTGGGGGAGGTGGAAGCTGATACCACGACACTTGGCCCTGTGGAGGGCGTTGACTCCGGTGGGGCTACAGTGGACCCTCTGGACGAGGAGGTGGTGGAAGCTGCGGCCAACCCTGTTGGCGAGAAAGTGGACTCCAGGCGGAAGCCTGGGGGTTGAAAGTAAGCACCCCCCTCTTTCTGGTTTCCATGTCTGTCTTGATGTGGAACGTGCGCGACGTGTGTGAGCCGGCAAAGAGGAGGGCGGTGACATCTCTTGTACGACGTCAAGGAGTTTCGATGGCTTTGCTTGTGGAGGCTAAGATCACCGAGGATCAGGGAGGAGACAGGAGCATCAAGGAACTGTTTCCCATGGGTTGGAGTTGCTTATCCAACCTGGCGGTCTCCGGGAAGGCGCGGATCTGCTGGGGCTGGGACCCCAGGGTGTGGGAGGTGGACGTGTTCTCCATGTCGGCACAGATCGTGTCGGCGTGGTGCTATAACAAAGGGGGTGCGCGAGTCCTCCTGTCGGCGGTCTATGCGCATAACCAACCACATCGTCGTAACTCTCTGTGGGAGGAGCTTGAGACGACCAAGCCGGTGGCCACGGTCCCTTGGATGGTGGCTGGCGACTTCAACGCCATCCGCAACGATGACGAGAAGGCTGGGGGCACTGAGGTTTCCATGAAAGCAATGCGAGAGTTCAATCTCGCGGTGGATAGGGCGGGGCTGGTGGAGCTCAAGACTTTCGGTGGTGTCCTCACGTGGTCGAACAGAAGGGAGGCGGGGGAGCGGGTCTGTTATCGCCTTGACAGTGCCCTCATCAGCGACAGGTGGGTGGGTTTCTTCCCGGCAGCCCACTCATGCTTGTCCTTCTCTCATCTGAGCGACCACGGCTTGCTGACCATCCACCCCTTTGCATCCTTGGCGAAGCGCCGCGCCAAACCTTTCAGGAGCCTCAACGCGTGGGCCACTTGGGATGGCTTCTCCGAGGTGGTCAGAAGGGCTTCGGCGCGCCCGGTGGTGGGGAACCCCCTGTTTGTTGCGGCTTCGAAGCTCACAGCTGCAAAGGCCGCCCTCAAATGTTGGTCTGCCCGGAGGGGAGACATCGACACTGTGTTGAAGGCTACGAAGGAGGACTACGACGCTATCCAGGAGGAGTTGCAACTTTCACCCTGCTGCCCACAGCTGATCACGAGGGAGCGGTTGGTCAGGGATAAGCTGGACCAGCTTGACGCAGCTCTGGAGCTGTTCCTGTACCAGAGAAGTCGCGTCCGGTGGATCAATGACGGGGAGCGCAACACCAAGTTCTACCAGGAGGCGGTAAAACAGAAGGAAATGAGGGACGCTATTCAGTACCTCATCAACGAAGACGGCGAGCAGGCTAATACGCAGGACGAGCTTGAAGGGGAGGCGGTCGCCTTCTATAGCAATCTCTACAACGCCAATGGCGGACGCTGCCAGCCGATGCGGCTCCAACCTACTAACTCCCTAACTGCGGCCCAAGGCCGGCTTTTATGTAAACCTTGTACTCGCGAAGAAGTTAGGGACGCGGTGTGGGTCATTGGACCGGACAAGGCACCGGGCCCGGATGGGTTCAACGCTAGCTTCTTCAGAAGCTGTTGGAGTGTCGTTGGTGAGGACGTAACGAATGCCATTCTTTGGCTGATGCGGGGGGGGGAATATGGTGCGGGAAGTGAACCACTCTTTCCTGGCATTGATCCCCAAGATGGACGGCGCCACTCATCTCCGCGATTTCAGGCCCATCGCCTGTTGTAGTGTGCTGTATAAGATCTTCACCAAGGTGTTGGCGGAGAGGCTCAAGGAGGTGCTGGGGGGGCTTGTTTCTCAAAATCAAGGGGCGTTTATACCAAACAGGAGCATTTCTGACTGCTCCCTCCTCGTGGCGGAGTTCTTGCTTGGTTTTGATATTAAACGGACTAAACCTAAGGCCTGTATTAAAACTGACTTGTCCAAGGCCTACGATCATATCGATTGGGAGGCCTTGTGGACCATCATGGACAGGATGGGCTTTCCCCCCACTTGGATGGGCTGGGTGCGACAGTGTGTGTCCACTTGCTCTTTTTCTGTTCTTGTGAACGGCTTCCCGGCGGGACTGTTCAATAGCTCTCGCGGGTTGAGACAGGGGTGTCCCCTGTCGCCTCTCCTCTTCACCATAGTCATGGAGTATCTCACTACTCTCATGAATGAGGGAGAGCGACTTGGTCGTTTCCGCACCTACCAAATCAAATGCACGGCTGTCCTGTCCCATCTCATTTTCGCGGACGACGTGCTCTTCTTTGTTGAAGGCTCGAGGAAAAGCCTGAGGGGGATCAAGCAGGTTTTGGATGAGTTTAGTGCTACTATGAGTATCAAGGTCAACCCGGCCAAATCCAAGCTCTTCCTCTCCAAGTCTGCTGTAGTCAACGCCGGCCGCCTCAACAACATTTTGGGTTACCCGGTGGATGATCTCCCGACACGGTATCTTGGTTTCCCCCTTGCTGCTCGGAACCACAAGGCGTCCTTCTTCAATCCATGTCTCGATCAAATGAAGAAGATGGTGTCCAAATGGCCCCCGGACAAAATCACGATGGCGGGGCGTTGCATCCTGACCAAGGCCAATCTCACAGGCTTGGTTACTTTTTGGGCTCTACAAGGCCATATTCCTGAAGGCACGTGCGACCGGATGGAAATGGTTATGGCGGATTTTGTCTGGGGCTCCAATTACCACCCCATGCGCTTCGAGCGCATTGCCAGACCTTGTAAGGAAGGGGGGTTAGGGCTCAAGGGGGTCAGCTTTGTAAACCGATGGGCGTCTTTCAAAAGGCTCATTAGGTTCCACACCTGCCCCCACTCCCCCTGGACTCTCTGGATGCGTAGACGCTACGGGCTTACCCCTCCGGACCCGGCGCTGTTACGACACGGTGCTTCCAATGCTTGGAAGAACATGGCCCGTGCGTGGGCTGAGCACCAACACTTGTTTGAGCGCTCCTCCACCGGCATCGTGAGGCTTGCCAACCCCAATACCGATCTGTGGATGTTCATCCAGCCACTGCAGGCCCCGTGTGTTGTCGGCAGGACCATCTGGGCGGGGCCTCTCATCCACAGATGGAGCTTCACGGTTTATAGAGCTTGGCATGGTGCCCTTGCCACTGCGGATAAAGTGCACGAATGGAACAATGAGGCGAGCGACAGATGCTCCTTCTGCATGCAGAGAGAGGACATACAACACTTGTTCTTCCACTGTAGGTTCTCTAGTCTCGTTCTACAGCCTGTCATGGAGCTTTGTGATATTAGGATCCCGATAACTGCCACCATTGCCGACACCATCAGCCTTATAGTGGATAAAACCAGGGGATGGAAGGGGTGGATGTGGCTAACTGTCACCGCTTGGACATGTGCAACCTACTTCACATGGAAGCAACGCAATGAGAGACGGCATGGCGCGCAGTCCCTAAGCCCGTCTGAGTGCAGGGACCTTGTGATCAAAGCCACAAGACGCGTTGTAGAGGTGCGGGGGTGGAGCTCCACCACACCGACCCACATCAGCAGGGCTTGGCGGATCCCTTTCAGTCTTTAGTATGCTTGTATTGAGCCCACGGGCTTAGACGTGGTTTTTTGTAGAGTTACCCCCGGATACTCTCCCTTCTTGTCACACAGGGAGGCGGGACCCACCCCACACCGCTCCGCTGGTGTGCGGCGTGTCCTGTTTAGTTTGGTGCTTTTTCTGTTGAGGCTCTCTTTCTGAGTCTGCCTGACCCGGTGCTTCTCGCACCCTGGGGTCCCTGTTGGGGTGGTTCGGTTTTGAACCTCCTTCATCGTTTTTACCCGTCTATTAATACATAGACCATTCCGATGAAAGAGCTCTCAGTCGATGCCCGTTTGGGCATGGGCTGCATCGATGCCCGTTCGTCTCCGACGCGGTCAGGGCGGAGGCGCTGCGTGTCGTCGCTGCTGGGGGTGACCGGTCCAGGAGCAGGCCGCGCGTGGAGAAGTTGGGAACGGAAGCCTGCGAACAGACCAGAGGAAGGAGTACATCCAAGAGGCGGAGGGTGCAGACACAGACCCATGGTGGAGGCGCCAGCTCGAGGGTGGTGGCAAACACGGGCGAGCAGACTCTTGGAGCCGGTGACACCTCTGTTGCGGACGCCATCATCCCTGTTGAGAGGGCTGACCCGAAGGACCAGGGAGACGGTGAGTCGGCTCGGAACAAGGAAGCTCCGGCGGTCAATGCGGGGACACAGGGAGCTATCCCTGATGGTGATGCGAGCGTCCTTGCTGACGCAGATGGGGTGGACGGTGATGCTGTGGAGACCTGCTGCTCCGACGAGTCCTCCAGGGACATGGATGGGGGACCGAGTCCTTCTGAAGGAGAAGGTCCACCAGTCACTTCCCCTGTAGATGTGACCGCTGAGGAGGGCGCCGCCGAAGGTGATGAGCACTCGCCTCCGAAGGTGGGGTCCAAGAAGGGCAGGCAGGTCCTGGTGAGGGCGGCGACGGGATGTACCAGGATGTCAAGGTGCACCGTCAGTAGGCGCCACCGGTGACGATAAAGAAGCAGAAAGTTGTCATCGCCTTGTCGGCACCGGGTTTTTCCTTTGCAGGGGACGAGTCAGACAAGGACGTGGAGGAGGATGAACCACAGATGATGGGTGACTTGGAGAGTGTTGTGCACTTGGCCGGTGATGAGAAGGACTCCAGGCGGAAGCCTGGGAGTCATCCTTAAGCCCAACCAACCCCCCCCTCAGGTTCCTATGTCGTTGCTGACTTGGAACCTGCGCGGCGCTTGCGAGCCGGCAAAGAGGAAGGCTGTAGCCTCCATCGTACGACAACAGGGTGTCTCCATGGCTATGCTTGTTGAAACCAAGCTCACGGAGGAGCTGGGTGGTGAAAGGATCATTAAGGAGTTGTTTCCGAGAGGTTGGAGGTGTGTGTCCAACCTGGAGGTGTCTGGGAAAGCAAGGGTTTGCTGGGGTTGGGATCCCAGAGTGTGGACGGTGGAGGTGTCCGCTGTCTCCGCACAGATCATCTCGGCGTGGTGCTGCAACAAAGGAGACGCTAGAGTGTTGATGTCGGTGGTGTATGGCCACAACCAACCCCAGCGGTGGTGCGCCCTATGGGAGGAGCTGGAGGCGACCAAGCCTGTTGCTTTGGTCCCATGGATGGCGGGTGATTTCAACGCCATCCGTAATGACGACGAGAAGGCAGGAGGAAGGGAGGTAGCCAGAAGGGTAATGCGGGATTTCAACCTTGCGGTGGCAAGAACAGGGCTGGTGGATCTGAAGACCTTCGGCGGCATTCTTACTTGGTCGAACAGACGTGTGGTGGAGGAGCGTGTGTGCTGCCGGCTTGACAGGGTGCTTGTAAATGACAGGTGGGTGGGCCTTTTCCCCGCTGCCCACTCATGCCTGTCGTTCTCCCACCTGAGCGATCACGCCCTACTGACCACGTCTCCGTTTGCCTCCCCGGGTAGACGACGTGCGAAGCCCTTCAGGAGTCTCAATTCTTGGGCCTCCGAACCTGGGTTCTTGGAGGTAGTTAGGCGTGCGTGGGCCCACCCGGTGCGTGGGAACCCATTGTTTGTTGCTGCCTCAAGACTTAGAGCAGTCAAGGCCAACCTGAAGGCGTGGGCAGCCAGCAGAGGCGACATCATGTCAAGGAGGAAGGCCGTGCAGGAGGAATACAACTCCATCCAGAGAGCCCTCCAGCGGACGCCTTGCTGCCCGGAATGGGTGAGAAGGGAACGGGAGGTCAGGGTTCAGCTCGACCTTCTCGATGCGGAGGAGGAGTCGTTTTTCTACCAACGGAGTCGGGTCAGGTGGATCCGTGATGGCGAGAGGAACACGAAGTTCTACTAAGAAGCTGTGAAGAGGAAAGAGATGAGGGACACTATTCAGTACCTCATCAGTGAAGATGGCGCCCAAGTCAACACACAGGAAGAGCTCGAAGGGGAGGCGGTGGCCTTCTACAGCAGTCTCTTCAACTCCGGCGAGGACCACACATGCCAGATGCGTCTCCAACCCGCTAACACGCTAACTGCGGCCCAAGGCCGTCAACTTTGTAAACCATGTACGCGTGAGGAGGTGAGAGACGATGTGTGGTTCATCGGGCCGAACAAGGCACCGGGTCCCGATGGCTTCAACGCCAGCTTCTTTAGAAGTTGTTGGAGTGTGATTGGGGAGGACGTGACGAAAGCCGTTCAATGGCTTATGAGGGGGGGACATGGTGCGGGAGGTTAATCACTCCTTTTTGGCATTGATTCCTAAAACGGATGATGCCACTCACCTCCGCGACTTCAGGCCCATTGCCTGTAGTAGCGTGCTTTACAAGATCTTTGCCAAGGTTTTGGCCGAGAGACTTAAGGAGGTGATTGGGGGTTAATCTCGCAAAATCAAGGGGCGTTCATCCCAGACAGGAGCAACTCTGATTGCTCCCTCCTCGCAGCGGAGTTTCTTCTTGGGTTCGACATCAAGCATACAAAGCCAAAGGCATGCCTTAAAACTGACTTATCTAAGGCCTACGACCATGTTGATTGGGAGGCCTTATGGACCATTATGGATAGGATGGGTTTCCCCCCTACTTGGATGGGCTGGGTTAGATAATGTGTAACCACCTGCTCCTTCTCCGTGCTTGTTAATGGTCTCCCGGCGGGGCTGTTCAATAGCTCGCGCGGGCTTAGGCAGGGGTGCCCCCTGTCCCCCCTCCTTTTCACGATAGTCATGGAGTATCTCACCACTCTCATGACTGAAGGGGAACGGTTCGGCTTGTTTCACACCTACAAAGTCAAGCGCACAGCCGTCATGTCCCACATCATTTTTGCGGACGACGTGCTCTTCTTTGTGGAGGGCTCTAGGAGGAGCCTACGGGGGATCAAGACTGTGCTGGAGGAATTCAGCGCCACAATGGGGATCAGAGTCAACCCGTCTAAGTCCAAGATTTTCTTCTCCAAAGCTGTTGCGGGCAACACCAACCGTCTCAGCCGCATCCTGGGGTGCCATGTGGACGAGCTCCCCACACGCTATCTCGGTTTCCCCTTAGCTGTTTGGAACCATAAGGCAGCTTGCTTCAATCCATGCCTTGATCAAATGAAAAAGATGGTCTCCAAATGGCCCCCGGACAAAATCACGATGGCGGGGCGTTGCATCTTGACCAAGGCTAACCTCGCTGGCCTGGTTACCTACTGGGCGCTGCAGGGTCACATTCCTGTTGGCACATGTGACCGGATGGAGATGGTAATGGCAGATTTTGTATGGGGTTCTAGCTATCATCCTATGCGCTTTGAACGCATGGCTAGGCCGTGCAGGGAAGGGGGTCTAGGTCTCAAAGGGGTCAGCACTGTTAACCGATGGGCTTCCCTCAAAAGGCTCGTTAGGTTCCACACCTGCCCCCACTCCCCCTAGACCCTTTGGATGCGCAGGCGCTACGGGCTTACTCCTCCTGACCCGGCGCTACTGCGACATGGTGCTTCTAACTCCTGGAAGAACATGGCTCGCGCGTGGGCTGAGCACCAGCATATCTTTGAGCGCTCCCCCACCGGCATCATGAGACTCGCCAACCCCAGCGCCGACTTGTGGAAGATCATTCAACCACAACAGGATCTTTGTGACGTTGGCAAGACCATTTGGGCAGGACACCTCATCCATAGATGGAGCTTCACAATCTACAGGGCGTTCCATGATGCACTTGCCACTGCCGACAAGGTGCACGAATGGAACAATGAGGCCAGTGACAGATGGACCTTCTGCAGGCAACGGGAGAACGTCTCACACCTTTTCTTCCGTTGTAGATTCGCTAGGCTTGTTCTACAGTCTGTCATGGACCTTTGCGACATCAGGGTCCCGGTTACAGCCACCATCGCTGACACTATAACCCTTGTTGAGGACAAAACCAGGGGGTGGAAAGGATGGAAGTGGCTGACTGTCACTGCGTGGACATGCTCATCTTACTTCATATGGAAGCAACGCAATGAGAGAAGACATGGCGTACAGTCCCTTAGCCCCTCGGACTGTAGGGACCTGGTGGTCAAAGCTACAAGGCGCGTTGCGGAGGTACGGGGTTGGTGCTCCTCCACCCCGACCCACATCTGTAGGGCTTGGCAGATCCCTTTAGCCCTTAGTTAGTTTGTTTGTATAGTGCTCACGAGTATAGACGGGGTTTTTGTAGAGTTACCCCCGTATACACTCCCTTTTTTGTAGTTACACAGGGAGGCGGGACGCACCCCACACCGTCTTCATAGGTATGTTGTGTGTCCTGTTTACTTTGGACTGTCATGTAGAGGCTCTTTTCTCTTGGGAGCCTGTTTGACCCAGTGCTTCTCGCACCTTGGGGTCCTTGTAGGGTGGTTCATCTTGTTGAACCTCCTTCATCGTTTTTACCCGTCTATTTTATAATATAGACCATTCCGATGAAAGAGCTCTCAGTCGAAAAGAGCTCTCAGTCAGACTCAGTTAGACGCTTCCGCTTTCTCTCTCTAGGAGAGCTCCGGCTTCTCTCTAGGATCGGCTCCCCGCTTCTCTTCTCCACCACACTTTCCCTCCCCCCTGCTGCCCTCACGGCAGTGGGGCTTCTTGGGATCTCCGGCGCGCGATCCTGGTACCCTGCAGACGGAGTTAAGGCCCTCCTACCTCCTCACCTACCTCGGCGCTGCCCTCTTCAAGACGCCCTGCTGTCATTCCTACCTGGAGATCTTCAAGGCAGCGCCTTCTACAACGCGCGACCTGGAGGCCCGTTGACCTGCTCGCGGAGTTAAGAAGGAGGAGTTAAAGCGACGTACTTCCTCCCTCACCTACCTCAGATGCTCCGGTTTCTTCGGCAGTCCACGCTACCCAGTGTTCCCAGAAAACAGGTGAGGGGTCGACCGGCCCCCCTTTGGGGGTCTTGGTCCTCCTGGGACCCTGCGGGGGCCCTGGGCGTGTGTGACGTGTCTCCGGCGACCTCGTGAGGTGCCTGGCGTCGTGCTACGGGGGTGAGCTTCTCGGCGGGCTGCGACGCTGGTCCGGGTTCTTCTTCGGGTTCTTCTCCGACGAGGGCGCCGAGCTACCGGGTGGCGCGCGCGTCTCTCTTACGACGGTACCTCCTAGGTGTTAGTGTGGAAGCAGGTTCCGAGCTACCTGTCTTCTCCGCGCTTCCTGTCAAGCCACCTACAACATGCGGCACGTGAGTTAGGCCTCAGGTTCCGAGCTACCTGGTGGTGGGTGTTGGCACGGTGGTTCCTTCTTCCCTTGAGCTTGCCGACACCTGACCTTACCCCCACGCCTCCCTTAGCCTCTCTGCTTCCACAAAATGGGCGAGAGGTCGACCAGCTCCTCGGAATCTCGGTCCCTCTGTGAACCCTGTCGGAACTTAGGGGCTCCGGGGTGGGTCTCATCAGCGGCGGTGTCGCTTGCTCCACCTTCACCTGCGACGTGCTACGGTGGTAGTCGCGTTCGTGTCGAGGCAGGTTCCGAGCTACCTGTCCTTGGGTGGGTCAGACGGCGGCGTGATCGTGGGCTTCGACGGCGACCTGATAGCTGCGTCACTAAACGACGGCAGGCGTGTGTTGCTGCTTCCCCGACGTCCCCTATGGCGCCCTGGTAGCTAGGGTTTCGAAGCTTCACCGGGAGCCTGTTCGTGGCGGCGGTGGTGGGCGTTAGGGTTTACCTGAGCCATCGCTTCCCATCGCTCACCATCACGCTCGCTCCCTGCTGTGATGACAAGCCGGTTCAAACCAAGTTCCTAGCTACCCGGGGCCGGTTTGGTGCGCTCTCTGGGCAGCGGTTCTCTCGAAGCTTCCACGGATCGAGTGTGGGTAAAGCCTGGACCGGGCACGGGTGTGTGCTGAACCGGGCCCACGCGTCGGTTCATTTCCCCCCCCCACCGGTTCGCTTTTCAAACTTTCAAATTTCACTTGCTTCCTGGAGAAGGCTCCATTAGTGCGCCCAACGTCATCCCACACGTCAACGTCTGCGCCAGCACCCACCGCGAGTCTGCCTCTCTCTTTGCCTTCCAGAACATCCCCGGGTAAGTGCTGTCTGACGTCAACCCTGTGACGCCACGACACACTAACCCTGCGACGGCCTGCACTCTTCGGGTCTTCCCGAACCTTCCCTACCCTGGCGTGAGCTAGTGCGCCCTGACGTCATACCGCACTACGCTTCCTCTCCACCCCGTGTCCCACTGCAGCCTATCTCCTCATGGCACGTGGTAAGAACAAACAGAGAAGCTACCGCAACGCTTCTATCAGAAGGGAGGCAGCGGAGGAGCTGGCCAAAGGGGGGCGTGCCGCCCGCAAGGCGCTCAACTCCGCCAAAGCCTCCCGAGCTGACAAGGGCAAATCGCCGGCAACAACTCCCAATGTCCCACCCCGACGGGCTTCTCGCAGCAACAGCCGCCCGGCACCGCAGGGTCAGCCCCACCTCAACAACAATGGTGGCTCTTCCAGTGGCACCAAACCTTGCCTTGACGGTGAGGTCCCGGCGGGCGATCTCGATGGAAGCAATGGCGTCCTGATGAACCAGAAGGCGGGGGGGCACCAGGAGCAAAAGCAGGAGTGCGCCATCCCGTCCCCCTCCGCGTGGCCCCTCGCGACGAGCGGCATCCAGAAGCCAACAGAGAACGTTCGTTGAAGCAACGGCACGGACAAAGACGAAGACACAGATGGCACCGCGCCCCCCGCGCGTATGGCCTGTCGAGGTGACGCTTTCGGCCTGGTCAGACAAAGCAACAAGGCAGTCCACCTCTGCAGTGATCCCGCCTGAAAGATGCTCGCTTTTGCTGAGCCTACCATCTTGCCGGACTTGGGTCCTGTGGAGATCATTCCGGACACCGCCATGACAGCCATCCACGAGCAAAGGGAGAAATCGGCGATCTTCTACATCCTCGACAGCTCACCCCACGAGACGGTGGTCCACGCATGGCTGCGCAGAACGTGGCGTCCCAAGGGCAGCTTCGAGCTATGCCGCAGAACCAATGGATTTTTTGAGATCAGCTGTGACCTCAGCGATGACCTCGACCTCCTGCTCAACGGGGGTCCTTGGTTCCTTGACGGGCGCCTGGCCCTCTTCAGACGATGGTCACCATCGCTCCACCTGGCCAAGGACTTGTTCTCCACCGTTCCATGTTGGGTGAGCTTCCCAACGCTCGGCCACCTTCAGTCAATGGATGTCCTTGGTCGGGTTGCGAGCTGCGTTGGCATACCCTCACACGCGGGATCATGGGTGTCCACCTCCGACGGTGCTTTCCAGGCACGCGCCTTGGTCGACCTACCGGCGTCCAACGACCCCCCCCCCCCCCGCGGGGTATGGATCCAATTCCCTGGAGCCGAGGCGGAGCGGATCCCTGTCACCTATGACTACATGCCGCTTCGTTGCTCGTCATGCGTCGCCTTCGGCCACGACCTCAGCCGTTGTCCTTTCGTCTCCAACTCGATCAGGTTGGAAGCATGCGCCCTGAAGGCCCGAGCCCATAGCCCGGGGCGACATCAGGAGGTGGTCAACATCGATGACGGCGAGGAAAACACCGCGGACAGGTCTGGGGACCAAGAGGGCATGAAGGGCCTGCGGCGGGGCAGAAGCAAACACAAAAGGAACCAGACGGCCAGAGGGACCTCGGGCCCTAACCGCCAGAGGGTAGACACCCGTGCTGACCCTCTGACGACGCTGGACATGACCTCAACGGGTGACGAAGGCGACCGGGCCGCAAACGAAGCCCCCCGCGATGAGGCCGGGCCTGTTGACCTTGTTGACCCTGTTGAGCCTCTTGACACTTCGACGACGATGGATCTCGACGACCCGGACGACACCATCGACGCCTCGACCAAAGCCTCGGACCTAAGTGGGGAAGGGCCTACTGTCCCGGTCGCACCTACGGAACAGACCCCAACTATCTTGGCCAAGGCTACCACAACTGGTACCGCACCACCACCCTTGGAGGTCACCAGAAGGGACAGGGAGAGGTCCACATCCAGGCGGCCCCCGGCAAGCACCAAGATGTCACGGCGGCTCATGAGCCAAGGCTCCCTAACCTCCATCCCAAAGAAACCCAAGTCTGTTGTTCTAGCCCTCTCTGCACCGGGCACCGCAACGGAGGGCGAGTCAATCACCGATGAGGAGATTGTAACAACCGACGACACTGAGGAGGACGCAGCTGATAGCGTCATCGACCCCAAGCGCGGCCTTGGGAGCAACAACTAAAGCATCAAGTGGATCATGTCGATCGTGGCATGGAACGTGCGCGGCGCCTGTTTGCCGGCAAAAAGGAAAAAGATCGCTGGTTTCCTCCGCAACCAAGGGGCAGCGATGGGCTTACTGATGGAAACGAAGATCACAAAAGACGACAACTCCGCCAAGCACCACGCTGAGCTGTTCCCGCTCGGGTGGAATTCAATCTCCAACGACAGCAACACAGGTAAAGCTCGCATCTGTTGGGGGTGGGACCCAAGGATCTGGGATGTATCTGTAAACACCACGTCAGCACAGATGATGACTGCGTGGTGTGTCAACATGGGGGGCTGCAGGGCCCAAATTTCGGCGGTGTACGCGCACACCAAGGCGAGTCGACATGAGGCCCTGTGGGAGGAGCTCCAAGCCGCTCAACCAGTCGTCACGATCCCCTGGCTTGTTGCTGGGGACTTCAACACCATCAGGCGAGACGATGAAAAAGCGGGAGGCCGAGAGGTCTCCAGAAAGACGATGCGCTAGTTCAATGACGCTATCACTAGTATGAGCCTCCTGGAGGCCAAGCACCACGGCGGGCAGCTCACCTGGAGCAACCGCCAACACGCGGTTAATCGCGTCGCCTGTCGCCTGGACAGGGTTCTCATCAATGATGCTTGGGCAAGCATCCTTCCCAACACCTTCTCTAATCTTGTTTTCTCCCACAAGAGCGATCATGGTGCTCTTGTGATCTCACCTTTCTCTGAAGTTGTCCCTAAAGTCCGACCCTTCCGAAGCCTCAATTTCTGGCCTGACTGGGATGGCTTCACCGAGGTCGTCACCTTGGCTTGGAACAAGCAGGTGATCGGGAACCCACTCTTTATCGTCACAAAGAAGCTCCAAGCAACCAAGACTGCTCTCAAACAATGGTCTAGAAACAAGGTAAACATAAACAACTTGAAGAAAGTAGCCAAGAAAGAATTCAAAGAAGTCCAAGATGGCCTTCAGGTGAACCCAACATGCCCGGAGTTGATACTCCATGAGGACACCCTCTGCGCACGCATCACCAAGCTTGAAAAGGTGGAGGAGGTGTATTTCTACCAACGTAGCAGAGTACGGTGGGTTCATGATGGCGAAAGAAACACAAGCTACTACCAGGGTGCGGTGCGGCGCAAGAAGATGAGGGACTCCATCACACACCTCATAGATACACAGGGGAGGAAGGTCCTCAGTCAAGAGGCCTTAGAAGGCGAAGTCGTGGCCTTCTACAGCCACCTATACACCCATGAAGACGACAACATCATCACACCTCGCCTACAACCTCACCGTATCATCACACCTGAACAGGGACGCACCCTTTGTCGTCCCTGCGAACCGGAGGAGATAAAAATGGCCCTATGGTCCATTGGACCTGACAAGGCGCCAGGACCTGATGGCTTCAACGCCTCGTTTTTTCAGTCCTGCTGGCCCATCCTTGGTCGTGACGTCACGGCGGATGTCACTTGGCTCATGCGTGGAGGCGCCATGGTCAGGTCCGCAAACCACGCCTTTCTCAGCCTTATTCCTAAGACGGAGGGAGCCACCTCCCTGCCAGACTTTTGGCCCATCGCTTGCTGCGGAGTGGTATATAAAATCTTCGCTAAAGTTCTCGCTGAAAGGCTTAAGGGTGTGCTCAAACACCTCATCTCTACCAACCAGGGAGCTTTCATCCCGGGTAGGAGTATCTCGGACTGCTCCCTCCTGGCTGGGGAGTTCCTTGCTGGCTTCGACATCAAGCGGGCGGCCAAGAAAGCATGCATCAAAATAGATCTTTCTAAAGCCTACGACCATGTTGCTTGGCCGACGCTCTGGCACCTGATGGGCTCTATGGGCTTTCCCAACACCTGGATTGACTGGATGAAGGAGTGCGTGACCACTTGTTCATTCTCCGTCCTAGTTAATGGCTTTCCCGTGGGTCTGTTCGGCAGCTCGAGGGGGCTCAGGCATGGCTGCCCCCTATCACCACTACTCTTCACAATAGTGATGGAATACCTCACTATGCTCATGGACGAAGGCGAGAGGAACAGATCATACTCCACATACAAAGTCAAAGGCACGCAAGTCCTCTCATACCTAACCTTCGCTGATGATGTCCTATTTTTCACCGACGGCACAGGACACAGCCTTAGGGGCATAAAACAAATCCTTAAAGAATTCAGCAACACCTTCGGGATCAAAGTCAATCCAACCAAATCAAAGATCTTCCTATCCAAAGCTACTGATGGGGAGCAGGCGGGGCTCGCCAATGAGGTGGGGTTCACAATGGATTCCCTGCCCACACGTTACCTCAGCTTTCCCCTCGCCAGCAAAAACCACCGGGCCTGTTTCTTCAACCCATGTCTCGATCAGATGAAGGACATGATCTCCAAGTGGCCACCAGACCGCATTTCTATGGCGGGGCGTTGCCTCATCACCAGGTGCAACCTCCAAGGGCTGGTCGCCTTTTGGGCC
>OY856414.1:371762600-371785100 GCA_963693085.1 Alisma plantago-aquatica
ACTACCTCTCATTTTTAGTCGAACCAGTCCATCAATGGGCAACACCCCTCGTGGTGTTCCCTTGGAGTGTCGTAGCGGCACTCCATTTTTCCGTCGGCTCCTGTTGCTGTCAATCGTAATGGTTAATGCCTCCTTAACCGTTGGCACTGGATCTCCATCCTTGCTCTGGTCGTCAGTCTGCAACGAGTCGACCATCTTGCGTGCTATCTCCCTTGCACGCGGAGTCCTCCACGAAACGACGCGAGCGGTTAGTCCTCCTGACCAACCGTTGTTGGCGGTTACTTGGCTGTGACCCAGTTCCCTCCCTGGAACCGTCGCTCCTGGACACAGTCGGGCGGCCGCGGCCGCTCAGTCGTCCACTATGATGACTGGGGACGAAGGGATGCCTCCTCCCACAATGTCCCTCCTTGTGCTAACCGTCACATGGCTCGCCACTGTCACAGGGGACAGGCGAGCCCTCTTGTTTGCTCCGTCGTGGTCGATTGACATGCCTTCAAAGTACCCATCGACGTTGGACTCCTCCATTCGAGATTCGGCTTCAGCGATCTCTATGTAATGTTGTACTTGATAGGGTGGCAGTTGCTCGATCAGGGTAGACAGAAGTCGTCCCCAATCGATCTCGGCGGGTGCCTCCTCCCGCAGCGTTCCCCCTTGCAGTTGAGAAAATTCCTTCCCCAAGGCAGAGTTTCGTTCCTGGGCCTGATCATGCTCTCCATCCTTCCCAGCCATGGCGTTGCAGTCGATTCTCGAATCGATGATGCAGATACCGTCACTTAGGCTCTGGAGCAACTCGCCACTCCTGGAAACACCTCTCTCCTGGTGCTCTGATACCACTTGTCACACCCCTTAATTCTCAAAGGTGCAAGGCAGTGAGGTTTGCCTTCCCTCACTTCAGCCTTCACTCGAAATTCTCTAAGGACTTAGAGAAATCAACCCAAAGAAACAGTAGGGACGGAATATGGCAGAAGATAGAACATTCACACAAGATCGGTTGCCGAAGAAACACTCACTTTATTATTTCTCAAGTTGTCAAGTACAAAACTTACAATGACAAGGACTTGCACCACTCAGGCGCGAGAGTGAGAGAAGGGACTTAGTTCCCCAACTAAGTCGACATTACAGACTCCCCTGAATGACTCCCTTCATCTCCTTCCTTTTTCTCCCGCTTGTGAAGTCCTCTCTCGAATTCTCTTGGTTGAAGCCCTCTGCTTCTCCCTCGTGGTCTCTCCTCTTCCCGTTAGGGTGAGGCCCAATTTATACAAGTGTCACGCGGGGCAGTTAGACCTTCAGGCAGTTAGAGGGACGCGCGCCGGTTACAACAATGTCCGGGCCGTCCTCTAACTCCTTCGGTAACTCCCTATAGCACTCTCCAAGTGTGGCTGCAGTTGCACGGAGCGGTTGCGCATCCGCTGGGCCGAAGGGACACCTCCCTTGGCACGCTCCCACGTTCGCTTCCACATTGCCCACGTTCACCCCCGTTGCGGCGGGCAAGCGACTCTTCGCCTTGGAGTAGTTGCGCTCCATCTCTGTCGGCAATCGGTGTGTTCGGCCCACGTCCTCGAACGTGCCTACATCAGACCCTTTCGCTGAGGTCCCGAGCCCGAATGGCCGCTCCACGCTCCATTCGCGTCTCCTCAGTCTCAACCGCCAAGCGTCCACGTTCCCGCGTCGTGGCGCTGTCCGTTCGCACGGTAGTCGTCGCTGACGTAGCTCCGTAGCGTTCGGGTCCTTGACTCGCCCCCGGGTCAAGGCTGCTGCTAGTAGTGTTGCTCGCTCGCGGGTCGCCTTGGCTGATGCTGCTCCCCGAGCTGACTGCTGAGCCAACTGAGCCGTGCCAAGCTGCACGCTCCATCCGCCAGTGCTAAGGCAAGCTGTGCCGAGCTTCCTTCTTTGCCATCGGTCCGTGTCGAGCTGAACTGAGCTAGCGAGCGGGTCGACCAGCTGCACGGTGCACTTCCGAGCTGCACGCGTCGCTGACCGAGCTGGAGTTGAGCTAAGCCGAGCTCACTCCTTAGTCGTTGAGCTGAACCGAGCTGGATGCAGCTCCGTGCGAGTTGGGACGAGCTCCCCCGAGCTGTCCTTAGCTCCGCACGAGCTAGGACGAGCTCCCCCGAGCTGTCCTTAGCTCCGCACGAGCTAGGCTGAGCTTCTCCTGAGCTAGCCTTAGCTCCTCACAAGCTAGGCCGAGCTGGCCTTAGCTTCTTCTTGGCTGTTTCTCGGACTTAGGAGTTTAGGGGGTCATAGTAGGCCACTATCCTACCATCGAAAGTTGATAGGGCAGAAATTTGAATGATGCGTCGCCGGCACGATGGCCGTGCGATCCGTCAAGTTATCATGAATCATCAAAGCAACGGGCAGAGCCCGCATTGACCTTTTATCCAATAAATGCATCCCTTCCAGAAGTCGGGGTTTGGTGCATGTATTAGCTCTAGAATTACTACGGTTATCCGAGTAGCATTTACCATCAAACAAACTATAACTGATTTAATGATCCATTCGCAGTTTCACAGTTTGAATTTGTTCATACTTGCACATGCATGGCTTAATCTTTGAGACAAGCATATGACTACTGGCAGGATCAACCAGGTAGCATTTCTCCTCGGTTCAAGCAACTCGGCCACGACCGGCCCCCCTGCCGAAGCGGGGTAGCACGGAAATGACCAAGTGCCATGAGATTTGCCGAAAGGGACACGGACATCTGCCAGCCGAAGGGTCAATATAAAAGCCTGTCGCATATGCGAGCGGGGCTCAAGGGTCCACCCATACTCAAAGGCAACGAGCGTGCAAGGTTCTCATGTTCCTCGGACAAATTGGACATTCAGCCAAGTCGAGTGAGAACCATAGCAACTGATTGATGGCAGCCATCACATGCATGCGCCGCATGGCGGATCAAGCACAAGAATGGCCTTCGGTCAAGTTTAACACCAGCCATGTAGAATGGATAACACATTGCCCGGACATAGAGCGAGCCGCGATGCGGCAAAAGGAAAGAGCAAAGTGCCAAACTAGCGATCATTGTCAAGTACTGTACTAGAGCTTCCCCTTGTAGTTCCTCGACCGTGTCTCATTCAGCAACGAAGCAGCAAGCCACTCTTACGCCGACACGGAACTCACAGCACCGGAAGCCCGCGGCCGCACCCCAATTAATGGGAAGTGGAACACAAGACAACCGATACATCTGGAGCACCGCCGTGCATGTCAAAATATAATGTCGACCAACCAAGCACCAGTAGCGAGCCACTGATGCGATCTGACTGCACTGTCCAACACCAAGCAACCGAAGGCAGCTACACACCGAGAGCTGGAACGGGAGAACAAGTTCAACCCGACCGAGCACACCTGATGGAGGAGCTTCGAGGCACCACAGTTGTGGGTGAAGAACAGCAACAGACAATATATCGAAAGGCGAAAAAGAACCAAAGGCATAAAGCCAATGGTGAAGGGCTACCGTGCCGGCCGACACCATGCAACCGAAGGAAGCATCACTCCGAGAGTTCTCACGGGGAAACACATTCTACCCGAAAGAGCACACCTAATGGAGGAGCTCATAGGCACCGCAGTTGCGAGTGAAGGACGACAATGGTATGGGAAATAACATTATCCGACAAGTTTAGCGTTGCCTCTCGGGTTGGTGATACATATATCGAGCCGTCAAAGCACTAGGCTCACTGATGGAGACATCACTCATTAATCCCAAGGCAACAACCCATACCGACAGAGTAATGTCACCAACAGTTGGCAAAGTGCTTGGCGGCACGATATACAAATGTATTCTCACATTGCGCTCGTCAAGAGAAATTCAACCCCAGAAACACATCCGTCCACCACAACAGGGATAACTCGACCTGCAACGATGAGCTATGTGGCGCTAAGGCTGAACTAAGCCTGAAAAGCAACAAATATACCGGGCCGTCACGCACAATGCTCACTGAAGGGGACATCACTCAAGAAACTCAAGGCAACAACCCATACGGACGGAGAAATGTCCCAAACAGTGGGCGAGGGGCTTGGCAGCATGTTATATTACCGAATCTCACATTCCACTCGTCATGAAGGATTCAACCCAAGCACCGCATTCGTCCACCGAAGCATTAACCCCAAAGGGAAACGAGCTGTGATGAAATCTTATTTGGCACATAGGCTGAATCAAGCGTGAAAAGCAAAACATGGCGGAATACCAACCCGAAAGGCAACGCGGAGACGACCACAAAGCCATCAACAGCCCCATACAGAGCATTCGATGGCAGAGGCAACTGGCAAGCAATCGATTGTGTGCGGGGGTGAGAAAAACACACAACATTAGATTCTCGAGGCAACGCGATTGCTGGCCAGTTGCAAGGTCAACTCCTTGTATGCAAGTGAAAGCCACACGCGGGCAATCATGCATTGCTATTGCGAGGGGCCATTGCGCACCCCAAGCACCCATTCCCACCCCCATACCATAGACTGGCGCACGTTTACACGACCATGTATGTCACATTGCAGAAAGCATCCCCAAGGGTCGAAAGTCACGCAAGCGAGTTGCGCAACAGGCACCCCGCAAGCGAGTGCAGCAATGTCAGCCCAGCAAGCGAGTGCCGCAAAGCAAGCCCCGCAAGCGAGTGCCGCAATGCAAAGCCCAGCAAGCGAGTGCCGCTATGCATGTAAGCATTCCATCATCCTACATTTTGCGTGCTGCCCCGCGGGTTGGTGATACATATACCGGGCCTTCACGCACAAGGCTCACCGAAGGAGACATCACTCAATAAATCCCAAAGGCAACAACCCATACCGACGGAGTAATGTCGCCAACGGTTGGCAAGGTGCCTGGCAGCCCGTTATATTAGTGTATCCTCACGTCATGCTCGTCAAGCAAAATTCAACCAAAGCATCACATTCGTTCACAACCATAGGGAAACTAATCAACCTGCAGCCATGGAGCCATGCGGAGCTAAGACTGAACTGAGCCTGAAAAGCAATCGATATACCGGGCCGCCATGCACGAAGCTCACTGAAGAGGACATCACTCAAGAAACTCGGAGGCAACAACCCTTACGGACGGAGCGATGTCCCACGGCAGTAGGCGAGGTGCTTGGCGGCACGTTATATTTCCGAGTCTCACATTCGACTGTTCACGAAGGACTCAGCCCAAGCACCGCATTCGTCCATCACAACAGGGAAATGAATCAACCTGACGTGATGGATGTAATTTGGTGCATAGACTGAATCAAACGTGAAAAGCAAAACATGGACTACAGCCAACCACATTCGGCTGTTCACGAAGGACTCAACCCAAGCCCCGCATTCGTCCACCACAATAGGGAAATGAATCAACCTGACGCGATGGATCTAATTTGGTGCATAGACTGAATCAAACGTGAAAAGCAAAACATGGACTACAGCCAACCACATTCGGCTGTTCACGAAGGACTCAACCCAAGCCCCGCATTCGTCCACCACAACAGGGAAATGAATCAACCTGCCGCGATGAATCTAATTTGGTGCATAGACTGAATCAAGCGTGAAAAGCAAAACATGGATGACAACCAACCCGAAAAGCAACACGGAGCTGACCACAATGCCATCAGCAGCCCCATACGAGGCATTTGATGGTAAGGGCAACTGGCAAGCAATCGATGGTGCGAGGGGTGAGATAATTACGCAACCATAAACTCAATAGGCAACGCGATCGCTGGCCAGTTGCACGGTCAACTCCATAGCTATAGCTAGTGGAGAGACACCCGCGGGCAATCCACAGCATAACTATCGCTCGAGGCCCCTGGGCACCCCGAGCATCCCCACCCCCATATTATGGATTGGCGCACGTTTACATGAACGTGAAGGGTAGACATTCAAATGCCTCCCTAGAGGTCATATTTGAGTTCCTGAGGCAATGCGTGGACACGATCGGATCGTGGTAGGCGCAAAGTGCAAGGCCCGCAAGCGAGTGCAGCAATGCAAGCCCCGCAAGCGAGAGCCGCTATGCATGCAAGCATTCTGTCATCCCACATTTTGTGCGTTGCCGCACGGGTTGGTGATACATATAACGGGTCGTCACAAACAAGGCTCACCGAAGGAGACATCACTCAATAAATCCCAAAGGCAACAACCCATACCGACGGAGTAATGTCGCCAACGGTTGGCAAGGTGCCTGGCAGCCCGTTATATTAGTGTATCCTCACGTCACGCTCGTCAAGCAAAATTCAACCAAAGCATCACATTCGTTCACAACCATAGGGAAACTAATCAACCTGCAGCCATGGAGCCATGCGGAGCTAAGACTGAACTGAGCCTGAAAAGCAATCGATATACTGGGCTGTCATGCATGAAGCTCACTGAAGAGGACATCACTCAAGAAACTCAGAGGCAACAACCCTTACGGACGGAGCGATGTCCCACGGCAATAGGCGAGGTGCTTGGCGGCACGTTATATTTCTGAGTCTCACATTCGGCTGTTCACGAAGGACTCAAGCCCAAGCACCGCATTCGTCCACCACAACAGGGAAATGAATCAACCTGCCGCGATGGATCTAATTCGGTGTATAGACTGAATCAAACGTGAAAAGAAAAACATGGACTACAGCCAACCACATTCGGCTGTTCACGAAGGACTCAACCCAAGTCCCGCATTCGTCCACCACAATAGGGAAATGAATCAACCTGCCACGATGGATCTAATTTGGTGCATAGACTGAATCAAGCGTGAAAAGCAAAACATGGACGACAACCAACCACATTCGGCTGTTCACGAAGGACTCACCCCAAGCACCGCATTCGTCCACCACAATAGGGAAATGAATCGACCTGCCACGATGAATCCAATTTGGTGCATAGACTGAATCAAGCGTGAAAAGCAAAACATGGACGACAACCAACCCGAAAGGCAATGCGGAGCCGACCACAATGCCATCAACAGCCCCGTACGAGGCATTTGATGGAAAGGGCAACCGGCAAGCAATCGATGGTGCGAGGGGTGGGATAATTACGCAACCATAAACTCGAGAGGCAACACGATTGCTGGCCAGTTGCAAGGTCAACTCCATAGCTATAGCTAGTGGAGAGCCACCCGCGGGCAATCCATAGCACAACTATCGCTCGAGGCCCCTGGGCACCCCGAGCATCCCCACCCCCATACCATGGATTGGCGCACGTTTACAAGAACGTGAAGGGTATGCGTTCAAAAGCCTCCCCAGAAGTCACATTTGAGTGCACGAGGCAATGCGTGGATACGACTCGACTGAGGCCCAGAAGTCACATTCGAGTGCATGGATATGACTCGACTGTGGCGCATACAACCCAGACCAATAGGTATACTTTCAAATGCCTCCCCAAAAGTCACATTTGAGAGGGTGAGGCAATGTGTGGATACGACTCGACCGTGGCGCATAACCCTCAAACCAATAGGTATACTTTCAAATGCCTCCCCAGAAGTCACATTTGAGTGGGTGAGGCAATGCGTGGATACGACTCGACCGTGGCGCATAACCCCCAAACCAACATGTAATATCCCATCATCCGAACGTGTTTGTGATGCCCCACCGGTTGGCGATACATATACCAGACAGTCGCACACAAGGTTCTCACATCACGCCACATGGTCGTGCAGCTCGACCAGCCAGCAATTGGCATTCCGGCTGCTTTGTCATCATCATCATCATCATCATTCATTCATTCTTCTTCTTCTTCAAAGATCTTGATATATATATGTATATATATATGTATATGTCATTTGTCGCAATTGCACAGCTCATTCTCGCAAATCCCACAAGCCAGTTCTGCAATTCTCACAAATCCAACAAGCCAGTTCTAAAATGGTCGCAACCAGCGCACACGAGTGCACAAACACCTCAAGCGGGTGCAGCAATTGTGAAATTGACTCGACAAATAGTCGTCAGGCATCATTATATGGATGACTATCCATTAATCCCAAATCCTAAAATCGGTCCGTGGACTACCCCCATACCATAGACCGGCGCACATTTACAAAAACATGAAGGGTAGACATTCAACTGCCCAACGGGAGGCCGTTTTGGTTAAGCAGACAAACGAGCTCCGAATGCAACCAAACTTGTTGGAGGCTCCTTTAGGACCATTATAAGGCATATGGAACAATCTTGGTCGAGCAAAGTTGCACCGTGTGGGTGGCGTGCGGTGACCACCCCCCGGTTGTGCACCCACAGTGCAACGGTCGGCCACCAAGGCATGGGTCCGGAAAAACCTTCTCCGAATGCAACCAAACTTGTTGGAGGCTCCTTTGGGACCATTATAAGGCATATGGAACAATCTTGGTTAAGCAAAGTTGCACCGTGTGGGTGGCGTGCGGTGACCACCCCCCGGTTGTGCACCCACGGTGCAACGGTCGGCCACCAAGGCATGGGTCCGGAAACACCTTCTCCGAATGACACCAAACTTCTTGGAGGCTCTTTTGGGACCATTACAAGGCATATGGAACAATCTCATCCGAGCAAAGTTGCACCGTTCTAACGGCGGGCGTTTACCACCCACGGTTGAGCACAGGCGGTGCACTACCCAGCCCCCAAGGCACATGTCCGGACAAACCTTCCCCGAATGCCACCAAACTTCTTGGATGCTCTTTTGGGACCATTCTAAGGCATATGGAACAATCTCATGCGAGAAACGTTGCACCGTTCTAACGGCGGGCGTTTACCACCCACGGTTGAGCACATGCGGTGCACTGCCCGGCCCCCAAGGCACATGTCCGGACAAACCTTCTCCGAATGCCACCAAACTTATTGGAGGCTCTTTTGGGACCATTCTAAGGCATATGGAACAATCTCATGCGAGCAAAGTTGCACCGTTCTAACGGCGGGCGTTTACCACCCACGGTTGAGCACAGGCAGTGCACTGCCCGGCCCCCAAGGCACATGTCCGGACAAACCTTCCCCGAATGCCACCAAACTTCTTGGAGGCTCTTTTGGGACCATTCTAAGGCATATGGAACAATCTTGGTCGAGCAAAGTTGCATCGTTCTAGCGGCGTGCGTTTACCACCCCACGGTTGAGCACGTGTGGTGCACTGCCCGGCCCCCGTCGTCACAAACTTTCTCCGAATGCCACCAAACTTGTTGGAGGCTCCTTTGGGACCATTCTAAGGCATATCGAACAATCTTGGTCGAGCAAAGTTGCACCGTTCTGGCGGCGTGCGTTTACCACCCCACGGTTGAGCACATGTGGTGCACTGCCCGGCCCCCAAGGCCCCGGTCGTCACAAACCTTCTCCGAATGCCACCAAAATTGTTGGAGGCTCCTTTGGGACCATTATAAGGCATATGGAACAATCTTGGTCGAGCAAAGTTGCACCGTTCTGGAGGGGTCATGCCTCCTTTTTAATAAATTTTTTGGAACATGTTGTGAGAGGATAATTTCAAGATACAAGCCACAACTCCTCCCTGAGGTGTTTTTGGGGACCTTCTGTGAGAGGAGACTATCATGATATAGGCCCTAAATGTTCCCTGATGCATTTTCATGGATTTGTTGTGAGAGGACAATATCATCATATCACTATGAGATTCACTCAAAAGCATTTTCAAGCACCTATTGAGAGAGGACGCAATCATGATATGGCTTGTGGCTCCTCCCATATGCATTTTCATGTACTTGTTGTGAGAGGACACTATCATGATATGGGTTGCGGCTCCTCCCATATACATTTTCATGGACTTGTCATGAGAGGACACTATCAAGATATGGGTTGCGGCTCATCCCAGATGCATTTTTCGGGACTTATTGTAGATGACATTGTCATGATATCTTTCAATGATAATATTTACTGTATTTTCATAAACTTGTTGTGAGAGGACATTGTCATGATATGATCCCTGGATCCTCATAATAGAATTTTCTAGAACGTGGCATGAGACGACAAAATCTTGATATGGGTCATGCCTCCTCTTTAATAAATTTTTGGGAACACGTTGTGAGAGGACAATTTCAAGATACTGGCCACAACTCCTCCCTGAGATGTTTTTGGGGACTTGCTGTGAGAGGAGACTATCATGATATAGGCCCTATATGTTCCCTGATGCATTTTTATAGATTTGATGTGATAGGACAATATCATGGTATCGCTATGAGATTCACTCAAAAGCATTTTCGGGTACTTGTTGAGAGAGGACGCAATCATGACATGGGTTGTGGCTCCTCACATATGCATTTTCATGTACTTGCTGTGAGGGGACACTATCATGATATGGGTTGCGGCTCATCCCATATGGTATTTTCATGGACTTTTCATGAGAGGAGACTATCATGATATGGGTTGCGGCTCATCTGAGATGCATTTTTTCGGACTTATTGTAGATGACATTGTCATGATATCTTTCAATGACAATATTTGATGCATTTTCATAAACTTGTTGTGAGAGGACACTGTCATGATATGATCCCTGGATCCTCATAATAGAATTTTCTGGAACTTGGCGTGAGATGACAAAATCTTGATATGGGTCATGCCTCCTCTTTAATAAATTTTTGGGAACATGTTGTGAGAGAACAATTTCAAGATACAAGCCACAACTCCTCCCTGAGGTGTTTTTGGGGACTTGCTGTGAGAGGAGACTATCGTGATATAGGCCCTAAATGTTCCCTGATGCATTTTCATGGATTTGCTGTGAGAGGACAATATCATCATATCGCTATGAGATTCACTCAAAAGAATTTTCGGGGACTTGTTGAGAGAGGACGCAATCATGATATGGGTTGTGGCTCCTCCCATATGCATTTTCATGTACTTGCTGTGAGAGGACACTATCATGGTATGGGTTGTGGCTCCTCCCATATGCATTTTCATGGACTTGTCATGAGAGGACACTATCATGATATGGGCTTCGGCTCATCCCAGATGCATTTTTTGGGAGTTATTGTAGATGACATTGTCATGATATCTTTCAATGATAATATTTGATGCATTTTCATAAACTTGTTGTGAGAGGACACTATCATGATATGATCCATGGATCCTCATAATAGAATTTTCTGGAACTTGGCATGAGACGACAAAATCTTGATATGGGTCATGCCTCCTTTTTAATATTTGGAACATGTTGTGAGAGGACAATTTCAAGATACAGGCCACAACTCCTCCTTGAGGTGTTTTTGGGGACCTTCTGTGAGAGGAGACTATCATGATATAGGCCCTAAATGTTCCCTGATGCATTTTCATGGATTTGCTGTGAGAGGACAATATCATCATATCACTATGAGATTCACTCAAAAGCATTTTCAAGCACCTATTGAGAGAGGACGCAATCATGATATGGCTTGTGGCTCCTCCCATATGCATTTTCATGTACTTGTTGTGAGAGGACACTATCATGATATGGGTTGCGGCTCCTCCCATATACATTTTCATGGACTTGTCATGAGAGGACACTATCAAGATATGGGTTGCGGCTCATCCCAGATGCATTTTTCGGAACTTATTGTAGATGACATTGTCATGATATCTTTCAATGATAATATTTGTTGTATTTTCATAAACTTGTTGTGAGAGAACACTGTCATGATATGATCCCTGGATCCTCATAATAGAATTTTCTAGAACGTGGCATGATACGACAAAATCTTGATATGGGTCATGCCTCCTCTTTAATAAATTTTTGGGAACACATTGTGAGAGGACAATTTCAAGATACTGGCCACAACTCCTCCCTGAGATGTTTTTGGGGACTTGCTGTGAGAGGAGACTATCATGATATAGGCCCTATATGTTCCCTGATGCATTTTTATAGATTTGATGTGATAGGACAATATCATGGTATCGCTATGAGATTCACTCAAAAGCATTTTCGGGTACTTGTTGAGAGAGGATGCAATCATGATATGGGTTGTGGCTCCTCACATATGCATTTTCATGTACTTGCTGTGAGGGGACACTATCATGATATGGGTTGCGGCTCATCCCATATGGTATTTTCATGGACTTTTCATGAGAGGAGACTATCATGATATGGGTTGCGGCTCATCTGAGATGCATTTTTTCGGACTTATTGTAGATGACATTGTCATGATATCTTTCAATGACAATATTTGATGCATATTCATAAACTTGTTGTGAGAGGACACTGTCATGATATGATCCCTGGATCCTCATAATAGAATTTTCTGGAACTTGGCGTGAGATGACAAAATCTTGATATGGGTCATGCCTCCTCTTTAATAAATTTTTGGGAACATGTTGTGAGAGAACAATTTCAAGATACAAGCCACAACTCCTCCCTGAGGTGTTTTTGGGGACTTGCTGTGAGAGGAGACTATCGTGATATAGGCCCTAAATGTTCCCTGATGCATTTTCATGGATTTGCTGTGAGAGGACAATATCATCATATCGCTATGAGATTCACTCAAAAGAATTTTCGGGGACTTGTTGAGAGAGGACGCAATCATGATATGGGTTGTGGCTCCTCCCATATGCATTTTCATGTACTTGCTGTGAGAGGACACTATCATGGTATGGGTTGTGGCTCCTCCCATATGCATTTTCATGGACTTGCCATGAGAGGACACTATCATGATATGGGCTTCGGCTCATCCCAGATGCATTTTTTGGGAGTTATTGTAGATGACATTGTCATGATATCTTTCAATGATAATATTTGATGCATTTTCATAAACTTGTTGTGAGAGGACACTATCATGATATGATCCATGGATCTTCATAATAGAATTTTCTGGAACTTGGCATGAGACGACAAAATCTTGATATGGGTCATGCCTCCTTTTTAATATTTGGAACATGTTGTGAGAGGACAATTTCAAGATACAGGCCACAACTCCTCCTTGAGGTGTTTTTGGGGACCTTCTATGAGAGGAGACTATCATGATATAGGCCCTAAATGTTCCCTGATGCATTTTCATGGATTTGCTATGAGAGGACAATATCATCATATCACTATGAGATTCACTCAAAAGCATTTTCAAGCACCTATTGAGAGAGGACGCAATCATGATATGGCTTGTGGCTCCTCCCATATGCATTTTCATGTACTTGTTGTGAGAGGACACTATCATGATATGGGTTGCGGCTCCTCCCATATACATTTTCATGGACTTGTCATGAGAGGACACTATCAAGATATGGGTTGCGGCTCATCCCAGATGCATTTTTCGGGACTTATTGTAGATGACATTGTCATGATATCTTTCAATGATAATATTTGCTGTATTTTCATAAACTTGTTGTGAGAGGACACTGTCATGATATGATCCCTGGATCCTCATAATAGAATTTTCTAGAACGTGGCATGAGACGACAAAATCTTGATATGGGTCATGCCTCCTCTTTAATAAATTTTTGGGAACACGTTGTGAGAGGACAATTTCAAGATACTGGCCACAACTCCTCCCTGAGATGTTTTTGGGGACTTGCTGTGAGAGGAGACTATCATGATATAGGCCCTATATGTTCCCTGATGCATTTTTATAGATTTGATGTGATAGGACAATATCATGGTATCACTATGAGATTCACTCAAAAGCATTTTCGGGTACTTGTTGAGAGGACACTATCATGATATGCGCTTCGGCTCATCCCAGATGCATTTTTTGGGAGTTATTGTAGATGACATTGTCATGATATCTTTCAATGATGATATTTGATGCATTTTCATAAACTTGTTGTGAGAGGACACTATCATGATATGATCCCTGGATCCTCATAATAGAATTTTCTGGAACTTGGCATGAGACGACAAAATCTTGATATGGGTCATGCCTCCTTTTTAATAAATTTTTTGGAACATGTTGTGAGAGGACAATTTTAAGATACAGGCCACAACTCCTCCCTGAGGTGTTTTTGGGGACCTTCTGTGAGAGGAGACTATCATGATATAGGCCATAAATGTTCCCCGATGCATTTTCATGGACTTGCTGTGAGAGGACAATATAATCATATCGTTATGAGATTCACTCAAAATCATTTTCGGGCATTTGTTGAGAGAGGACGTAATCATGATATGGGTTGTGGCTCCTCCCATATGCATTTTTATGGACTTGTTGTGACAGGACACTATCATGATATGGGTTGCGGCTCCTCCCATATGCATTTTCATGGACTTGTCATGAGAGGATACTATCATGATATAGGTTGTGGCTCATCCCAGATGCATTTTTTGGAACTTATTGTAGATGACATTGTCTTGATATCTTTCAATGATAATATTTGATTCATTTTCATAAACTTACTGTGAGAGGACACTGTCATGATATGATCCCTAGATCCTCATAATAGAATTTTCTGGAACTTGGCGTGAGACAACAAAATCTTTATATTGGTCATGCCTCCTCTTTAATAATTTTTTGGGAACATGTTGTGAGAGGACAATTTCAAGATACAGGCCACAACTCCTCCCTGAGGTATTTTTGGCGACTTGCTGTGAGAGGAGACTATCATGATATAGGCCCTAAATGTTCCACGATGCATTTTCATAGACTTGTCGTGAGAGGACAATATCATGATATCGCTACGAGATTCACTCAAAAGCATTTTCGGGCACTTGTTGAGAGAGGACGCAATCATGATATGGGTTGTGGCTCCTCCCATATGCATTTTCATGGACTTGTTTTGACAGGACACTATCATGATATGGGTAGCGGCTCCTGCCATATGCATTTTCATGGACTTGTCATGAGAGGACACTATCATGATATGGGTTGTGGCTCATCCCAGATGCATTTTTGGGGACTTATTGTCGATGACATTGTCATGATATCTTTCAATGATAATATTTGATGCATTTTCATAAACTTGTTGTGAGAGGACACTGTCATGATATGATCCCTGGATCCACATAATAGAATTTTCTGGAACTTGTTGTGAGACGACAAAATCTTGATATGGGCCATGCCTCCTCCTTAATAAATTTTTGGGAACACATTGTGAGAGGACAATTTCAAGATACATGCCACAACTCCTCCCTGAGGTATGTTTGGGGACTTGCTGTGAGAGGTGACTATCTTGATATAGTCTCTAATACATTTTCATGGACTTGCTGTGAAAAGGCAATATCATGATATTGCTATGAGATTCACTCAAAAGCATTTTCGGGCACTTGTTGTGAGAGGACGCAATCATGATTTGGGTTGTGGCTCTGCCCATATACATTTTCATGGACTTGTTGTGAGAGGACACTATCATGATATGGGTTGTGGCTCCTCCCAAATGCATTTTCTTGGACTTACAGTGAAAGGACACTATCATGATATGGGTTGTGGCTCATCCCAGATGTATTTTTGAGGACTTATTAGAGATGACATTTTCATGATATCAATCAATGATAATATTTGATGCATTTTCATAAACTTGTCGTCAGAGGACACTATCATGATATGATCCCTGGATCCTCACATTGGCATTTTCGGTAACTTGGCGTGAGACGACAAAATCTTGATATGGTTCATGCCTCCTCCTTAAAAAAAATTTGGGAACACGTTGTGAGAGGACAATTTCAAGATACGGGAAACGGCTCCACCCTGAGGTATTTTTGGGGACTTGCTGTGAGAGACCACTGTCACGATATAGGCCTTAAATGTTCCCTGATGTATTTTCATAGACTTGTTGTGAGAGGACAACATCATGATATCGCTACGAGATTCACTCAAAAGTATTTTTAAGCACTTGTTGAGAAATGACGCAATCATGATATGGGTTGTGGCTCCTCCCATATGCATTTTTGCGGACTTGCTGTGAGAGGACACTATCATGATATGGGTTGCGGCTTCTCCCATATGCATTTTTATGGACTTGTCATGAGAGGACACTATCATGATATGCGTCCAGATGCATTTTTGGGGACTTATTGTAGATGACATTGTTATGATATATGTCAATGATAATATTTGATGCATTTTCATAAACTTGTTGTGAGAGGACACTGTCATGATATGATCCCTGGATCATCACAATATAATTTTCTAGAATTTGGCGTGAGATGACAAAATCTTGATATGGGTCATGCCTCCTTAATAAATTTTTGGGAATACGTTGTGAGAGGACAATTTCAAGATACGAGCCACGACTCCTCCTTGAGGTATTTTTGGGGACTTGCTGTGAGAGGAGACTATCATGATATAAGCCGTAAATGTTCCCCGATGCATTTTCATTGACTTGTTGTGAGAGGACAACATCATGATATCGCTATGAGATTCAGTCAAAGCATTTTTGGGCACTTGTTGAGAGAGGGCGCAATCATGATATGGGTTGTGGCTCCTCCCATATGCATTTTCATGGACTTGATGTGAGAGGACACTATCATGATATGGGTTGCAACTCCTCCCATATGCATTTTCATGGACTTACAGTGAGAGGACACTATCATGATATGGGTAGCGAATCATCCCAGATGCTTTTTGGGGACTTATTGTAGATGAAATTGTCATGATATCAGTCAATGATAAATATTTGATGCATTTTCATAAACTTGTTGTGAGAGGACACTTTCATGATATTATCCATGGATTCTCACAATAGCATTTTTGGTAACTTGGCGTGAGACAACAAAATCTTGATATGGGTCATGCCACCTCCTTAATAAATTTTTGGGAACACGTTGTGAGAGGACAATTTCAAGATACGAGCAACAGCTCCACCCGGAGGTATTTTTGGGGACGTTATGTGAGAGGACACTATCATGATATAGGCCTAAATGTTCCCCGATGCATTTTCATGGACTTGTTGTGAGAGGACAACATCATGATATCGCTATGAGATTCACTCAAAAGCATTTTCGGGCACTTGTTGAGAGAGGACACAATCATCATACGGGTTGTGGCTCCTCCCATATGCATTTTCATGGACTTGTTGTGAGATGACACTATCATGATATGGGTTGCGGCTCCTCCCATAAGCATTTTCAAAGACTTGTCGTGAGAGGACACTATCATGAAATGGGTTGCGGCTCATCCCAGATGCATTTTTGGGGACTTATTATATACGCCATTGTCATGATATCTGTTAATGATAATATCTGATGCATTTTCATAAACTTGTTGTGAGAGGACACTATCATGATATGATCCCTAGATCCTCATAATAGAATTTTTGGGAACTTGGCGTGAGACAACAAAATCTTGATATGGGTAATGCCTCCTCCTTAATAAATTTTTGGTAACACGTTGTGAGAGGACAATTTCAAGATACAAGCCACATCTCCTCCCTGAGGTATTTTTGGAGACTTGCTGTGAGAGGTGACTGTCATGATATAGGTTGTAAATATTCCTCGATGCATTTTCATGGACTTGTTGTGAGAGGACAACATAATGATATCGCTATGACATTCACTCAAAAGCATTTTCGGGCACTTATTGAGAGAGGACACAATCATGATATGGGTTGTGGCTCCTCCCATACACATTTTTATGGACTTGTTGTGAGAGGACACTGTCATGATATGGGTTGCGGCTCCTCCCATATGTATTTTTATGGACTTGTTGTGAGAGGACACTATCATGATATGGGTAGCGGCTCATCCCAGATGCATTTTTGGGGACTTATTGTAGATGACATTGTCATGATATCTATCAATGATAATATTTGATGCATTTTCATAAACTTGTTGTGAGAGGACACTGTCATGATATGATCCCTGGACCCTCATAATAGAATTTTCTAGAACTTGGCGTGAGATGACAAAATCTTGATACAGTTCATGCCTCCTCCTTAATAAATTTTTGGGAACACGTTGTGAGAGGACAATTTCAAGATACGGGTAACGGCTCCTTCCTGAGGTATTTTTTGAGACTTGGTGTGAGAGGAGACTATCATGATATAGGCCCTAATGTTCCCTGCTACATTTTCATGGACTTGATGTGAGAGGACAATATCATGATATCCATATGAAATTCACATTTTTGTGGACTGACTCACATTTACAGAAAATTGATAGGTATTCATCCAACTGCCCAACAAGAACCATTTTGGTTAAACAGACAAACGAGCTCCGATCGCAACCAAACTTGTTCACGACTCTTTTATGACCATTCTAAGGCATATAGAACAATCTCTTACGAGAAAAGTTCCACCGTGCCGGTGGTGAGCGCTGAGCACCCCCCGTTGTGCAAAATGCACAACCGATTCTTGCAAATCCCATAAGCCAGTTCTGCAGTTGTCACAACTAGTGCACACGAGTGTCACAAACACCCCAAGCGGGTGACACAATTGTGAAAATGACTCGACAAATAGTCTTTAGGCGTCATTACATGGATTTTGATCCATAATCCCAAATCCCAAAATCAGTCAGTCGACTCTCCCCCTAACATAGATCGGCTCACGTTTACAGAAAATTGATAGGTATTCTTCCAACTGCCCAATGGGAAACCATTTTGGATAAGCAGAAAAATGAACCATGTTGTGCATATTTGCCACAACGGCCTGCCCCCAATGCCACCAAACTTCTTGGAGGCTCTGTTGGGACCATTCTAAGGCAAATGGAACAATCTCTTGCGAGCAAAGTTTCAACGTGTCGGTGGCGTGCAGTGACCACCCCCATTGTGCAAAATGCACAACTGATTCTCACAAATCCCACAAGCTAGTTCTGCATATATATCAACTAACGCACAAGAGTGTCACAAACACCCTAAGCGGGTGCCGCAATTGTGAAAATGACTCGACATATAGTCGTTAGGCATCATTATATGGATGTATATCCATTCATTCCAAATCCCAAAATCGGTCGGTCGACTCCCCCCATACCATAGACCAGCTCATATTTACAGAAAACTGATAGGTATGCATTCAACTGTCGAACGGGGGGCCGTTTTGGTTAAGCAGACAAACGAGCTCCGATCTCCACCAAACTTCTTGGAGGCTCTTTTGGGACCATTCTAAGGAATTCGGAACAATCTCGTCCGCACAAAGTTGCACCGTGCCGGTGGCGTGCGGCGACCACCCCCGGGTGTGCACCCACGGTGCAACGATTGGCCACCAAGGCATGTGTCCGAAAAAACCTTCTCCGAAAGCAACCAAACTTCTTAGAGGTTCTATTGGGACCATTCTAAGGCATTTGGAACAATCTCGTCTGAGAAAAGTTGCACCGTGCCGGTGGCGTGCGGTGACCACCCCCCGGTTGTGCACCCACGGTGCAACGGTCGGCCACCAAGGCATGGGTCCGGAAAAACCTTCTCCGAATGCCACCAAACTTCTTGGAGGCTCTATTGGGACCATTCTAAGGCATTTGGAACAATCTCATCCGAACAAAGTTCCAACGTGTCGGTGGCATGCGGTGACCACCCCCCATTATGCAAAATGCACAACTGATTCTCATAAATCCCACAAGCTAGTTCTGCATATATACCAACTAGTGCACAAGAGTGTCACAAACACCCTAAGTGGGTGCCGCAATTGTGAAAATGACTCGACATATAGTCCTTAGGCATCATTACATGGATGTCTATCCATTCATCCCAAATCCCAAAATCGGTCGGTCGACTCCCCCCATACCATAGACCAGGTCATATTTACAAAAAACTGATAGGTATGCATTCAACTGCCCAACGGGAGGCCGTTTTGGTTAAGCAGACAAACGAGCTCCGAATGCAACCAAACTTGTTGGAGGCTCCTTTAGGACCATTCTAAGGCATACGAAACAATCTCATCCGAGCAAAGTTGCATTGTGCCGGTGGCGTGCGGTGACCACCCCCCGGTTGTGCACCCACGGTGCAACGGTCGGCCACCAAGGCATGGGTCCGGAAAAACCTTCTCCGAATGCCACCAAACTTCTTGGAGGCTCTATTGGGACCATTCTAAGGCATTTGGAACAATCTCATCCGAGCAAAGTTCCAACGTGTCAGTGGCGTGCGGTGACCACCCCCCATTATGCAAAATGCACAACTGATTCTCACAAATCCCACAAGCTAGTTCTGCATATATACCAACTAGCGCACAAGAGTGTCACAAACACCCTAAGCGGGTGCCGCAATTGTGAAAATGACTCGACATATAGTCGTTAGGCATCATTACATGGATGTCTATCCATTCATCCCAAATCCCAAAATCGGTCGGTCGGCTCCCCCCATACCATAGACCAGCTCATATTTACAAAAAACTGATAGGTATGCATTCAACTGCCCAACGGGAGGCCGTTTTGGTTAAGCAGACAAACGAGCTCCGAATGCAACAAAACTTGTTGGAGGCTCCTTTGGGACCATTCTAAGGCATATGGAACAATCTTGGTCGAGCAAAGTTGCACCGTGTGGGTGGCGTGCGGTGACCACCCCCTGGTTGTGCACCCACGGTGCAACGGTCGGCCACCAAGGCATGGGTCTGGAAAAACCTTCTCTGAATGCAACCAAACTTGTTGGAGGCTCCTTTGGGACCATTCTAAGGGATATGGAACAATCTTGGTCGAGCAAAGTTGCACCGTGTGGGTGGCGTGCGGTGACCACCACCCGGTTGTGCACCCACGGTGCAACGGTCGGCCACCAAGGCATGGTCCGGAAAAACCTTCTCCGAATGCAACCAAACTTGTTGGAGGCTCCTTTGGGACCATTCTAAGGCATATGGAACAATCTTGGTCGAGCAAAGTTGCACCGTGTGGGTGGCGTGCGGTGACCACCCCCCGGTTGTGCACCCACGGTGCAACGTTCGACCACCAAGGCATGGTCCGGAAAAACCTTCTCCGAATGCAACCAAACTTGTTGGAGGCTCCTTTGGGACCATCCTAAGGCATATGGAACAATCTTGGTCGAGCAAAGTTGCACCGTGTGGGTGGTGTGCGGTGACCACCCCCCGGTTGTGCACCCACGGTGCAACGGTCAGCCACCAAGGCATGGGTCCGGACAAACCTTCTCCGAATGCAACCAAACTTGTTGGAGGCTCCTTTGGGACCATTATAAGGCATATGGAACAATCTTGGTCGAGCAAAGTTGCACCGTGTGGGTGGCGTGTGGTGACCACCCCCCGGTTGTGCACCCACGGTGCAACGGTCGGCCACAAGGGCATGGGTCTGGAAAAACCTTCTCCGAATGCAACCAAACTTGTTGGAGGCTCCTTTGGGACCATTATAAGGCATATGGAACAATCTTAGTCGAGAAAAGTTGCACCGTGCCGGTGGCGTGCGGTGACCACCCCCCGGGTTGTGCACCCACGGTGCAACGGTCGGCCACCAAGGCATGGTCCGGAAAAACCTTCTCCGAATGCAACCAAACTTGTTGGAGGCTCCTTTGGGACCATTATAAGGCATATGGAACAATCTTGGTCGAGCAAAGTTGCACCGTGTGGGTGGCGTGCGGTGACCACCCCCCGGTTGTGCACCCACGGTGCAACGGTCGGCCACCAAGGCATGGGTCCGGAAACACCTTCTGCGAATGCCACCAAACTTCTTGGAGGATCTTTTGGGACCATTATAAGGCATATGGAACAATCTCATCCGAGCAAAGTTGCACCGTGCCGGTGGCGTGCGGTGACCACCCCCGGGTTGTGCACACATGGTGCAACGGCCACCACCCAAGGCATGGGTCTGGACAAACATTCCCCGAATTCCACCAAACTTCTTGGAGGCTCTTTTGATACCATTCTAAGGTATATGGAACAATCTCATCCGAGCAAAGTTGCACCGTGTCGATGTCGTGCGATGACCACCCCCGGTTGTGCACACACGGTGCAACGACTGGCCACCAAGGCACTAGTCCGGACAAACCTTCCCTGAATTCCACCAAACTTCTTGGAGGGTCTTTTGGGACCATGCTAAGGCATATGGAACAATCTCATGCGAGAAAAGTTGCACCGTTCTAACGGCGGGCATTTACCACCCACGGTTGAGCACAGGCGGTGCAACGGCTGGCCACCAAGGGACATGTCTGAACAAACCTTCCCTGAATGCCACCAAACTTCTTGGAGGGTCTTTTGGGACCATTCTAAGGCATATGTAACAATCTCATGCGAGAAACGTTGCACCGTTCTAACGTCGGGCGTTTACCACCCACGGTTGAGCACAGGCGGTGCAACGGCTGGCCACCAAGGCACCTGTCTGGACAAACCTTCCCCGAATGCCACCAAACTTCTTGGATGATCTTTTGGGACCATTCTAAGGCATATGGAACAATCTCATGCGAGAAAAGTTGCACCATTCTAACGGCGGGCGTTTACCACCCACGGTTGAGCACATGCGGTGCACTGCCCGGCCCCCAAGGCACATGTCCGGACAAACCTTCCCCGAATGCCACCAAACTTATTGGAGGCTCTTTTGGGACCATTCTAAGGCATATGGAACAATCTCATGCGAGCAAAGTTGCACCGTTCTAACGGCGGGCGTTTACCACCCACGGTTGAGCACAGGCAGTGCACTGCCCGGCCCCCAAGGCACATGTCCGGACAAACCTTCCCCAAATGCCACCAAACTTGTTGGAGGCTCTTTTGGGACCATTCTAAGGCATATGGAACAATCTTGGTCGAGAAAAGTTGCACCGTTCTAGCGGCGTGCGTTTACCACCCCACGGTTGAGCACGTGTGGTGCACTGCCCGGCCCCCAAGGCCCCCATCGTCACAAACTTTCTCCGAATGCCACCAAACT
>OY856414.1:371792600-371840100 GCA_963693085.1 Alisma plantago-aquatica
GTGATATACAAAATCTTCGCCAAAATCCTCGCCGAAAGACTAAAGGGTGTGCTCCAACACATCAGCTCTGCCAATCAGGGAGCCTTCATCCCGGGTCGGAGCATATCGGACTGCTCCCTCTTAGCTGGGGAGTTCCTTGCTGGTTTTGACATAAAGCGGGCGGCCAAAAAAGTGTGCATCAAAACAGACCTCTCCAAAGCTTATGACCATGTAGCTTGGCCGATGTTGTGGCACCTGATGGGCGATATGGGCTTCCCCAATACCTGGATCGGCTGGGTAAAGGAGTGTGTAACCACTTGCTCTTTTTCCGTCCTAGTTAATGGCTTTCCCGCTGGCCTGTTCGGCAGCTCGAGGGGGCTCAGGCAGGGATGCCCCCTATCACCGCTCCTCTTCACTATCGTGATGGAATACCTCACGTTGCTTATGGATGAGGGTGAGAGGAACAGATCATACTCCACATACAAAGTCAAAGGCACGCGAGTCCTCTCGCACCTGACTTTCGCTGATGACGTCTTGTTCTTCTCCGACGGCACAGGACACAGCCTTAGGGGCATAAAAAGAATCCTTAAAGAATTCAGCAACACATCCGGGATCAAAGTCAACCCAACCAAATCGAAGATCTTCTTGTCCAAAGCCACGGACGGGGAACGGGGGGGGGGGCTCGCCGATGAGGTGGGGTTCACGTTGGGCTCCTTGCCCACACGTTATCTAGGTTTTCCCCTCGCTAGCAAAAACCATCGGGCATGCTTCTTCAACCCATGCCTCGACCAGATGAAGGACATGATATCCAAGTGGCCACCAGACCGCATCTCCATGGCGGGACGATGCCTCATCACCAAGTGCAATCTCCAGGGGTTGGTCGCCTTCTGGGCCTCCCAAGGCCACCTCCCCAGCAACGTCTGCGACAGGATCGAAGGCATCTTAGCAAACTTTGTCTGGGGAACCAGCACGCACCACATGAGCTACACCCGCATGGCAAAACCTTTGGGGGAGGGCGGCCTCGGCCTACGCACTGTGATGGCCATAAACAAATGGGCTTCCCTAAGACGGCTTGTACGCTTCCACACCAAACCTGAATCCATCTGGACTATTTGGATGAGGCACAGATACGGAATAACCTTCCGACAGCCGGAGGAGCTGAGGCATGGGTTTTCCAATGCTTGGAAGAACATGGCGCGTGCTTGGGAGGAACACAGCCAGCTGTTCGATCGTACCACGGCGGGACAGGTGTACCTTAGAAACGCTAACACAAACATATGGCAACAAGTACAGCCTGTCGGGGCAACCTGCCAGCTTGGCCGAGCGATTTGGCGCGGGCCACTCATCCACAGATGGAGTATGACCATCTTTAGAGCAGAAAACGGGGCCTTAACAACTGCGGAAAAAATCAAGACATGGGACAACAATCAAAGCGACCGCTGTAGTTTCTGTCGGCTTAGGGAGGACACACAACACCTCTTCTTTAGGTGTCACTTCTCCTTCCAAGTCCGCACAAGAATTATGAGCCTATGTAACGTCACCATACCAAGAGACGCAGACCTCCAAGTCTCGACCACCATTATCAAAACGACAACCAAAGGCTGGAAACACTGGAAATGGCTGTCCATCACAGCCTGGACATGTACAGCCTATTTCATATGGAAACAAAGAAACGAACGAAGACATGGGCAACAAAGGCTCACCGTGGAGGAATGCTGTTCGATCATCCACAAAGCGGTCAGGGCGGTCGCCATGGCGCGAAGATGGGGTACTGCTGCCCCAGAGCACATCACCAGAAACTGGAGACTGCCCACCACCACATGAAGAGGGGATCACAAACTAACCACTCTTGCTTTTACAGTCTCACAAAAAGACGGGTTTTTGTATAGATCCCGCATACCCACAACAACCCCCTTTTTTGTAAAGTCAGTAGGGCTGGTGGAGACGCACCCCACACCGGGTTTAACAGGTGTGCGGTGGGTCTTCACATACTTTCGTATCCTTTTGAGGCTCCCATAGCCTTCTTTCGGCCGGTGCTTCTCGCACCTAAGGGCCTTGTTGTACGGGTGTTTTCTTTCGAAACATCCCTCATCGTTTTATTTATCCAAGCCGCAAGGCAAAATTCCGATGGGGGTTCCACACGAAGAATCATGAAAGAGCTCTCAGTCAGTTAATCCTCGAGTCAGCGCTTTCTCTCTCTAGGAGAGCTCCGGCCTCTCTCTAGAACCGGCTTCCCCCGCTTCTCTTCTCCACCGCCTTTCTCCCTCCTCCCCCCTGTGGCCCTCACGGCTACAGGGCTTCCCTGTCCCTGCCCGGCGTGTGGGCGAGTGGATCCGTAGGTGGTGTTAAGGCGATCGACAGCTCCACCTACCTTTTCTCCGGCTTTCACTGCGACTCCTGCTCCACTGAGGCGCCTGCGACAGTCTTGGTTGGAGTCCAGGGTGGAGTTAGGGCGAGCACAGTCGACCTGCTCCTGCACTGTGGCAGGTGACTGGAGTGGTGCTTAGGCAGGCGCAGACGACCAGTTTCTAGTTGTCTTTCGTCACCTACCTCGGACGGGCCCATCGGCGCCTTAAAGGCGTTCGGTGCGGGCTCTGCGGTGGCCCACGCGCGCTCGCAGGTCAACAAAGAGACGGTTCGTAACTTACCGGTGCCCCCAAAAAATAGGTGAGGGGTTGACCGGCCCCCTTTGGGGGTTACGGTCCTCCTGGGACCCTGCGGGGGCCTGGGTCTGCTTCTCCGACGACCTCGAGTGTCGGTGCTCCCGTGCTGGCGTGGGCTCCCTACGTTGTTGCTCAACGGTGGACCCTCCGTCGTATCGCTGGGTTCCTAGCTACCCGGTGAGATACAGTGGTGCTGCTGCTGCTTGTCGGACGACGACGCGGTTCTCCTGGGCGTTCTCCGGTCTGTGTCCACCAACCGAGGGAGAGATTGATCAGCTCCTTGGAGCAGGTCTCTCGACGATCTCTGTGGAACAGTCTGGTAGACCCCCAACGCGTTCTAGCTCGCCCGCTTTACGCGACGCTCTCGTTCGACGGTGCTGTGTTGGTGCTGCTCACCGGTACTTCCCTGGCGTCTGAGCTTTTGGTGACGCTCCCTGCCTGGACGGTGCTTGGGGGTGGTCCTACGTTTAGGGGGGTTCCGAGCTACCTGCCCTGGAGTGCGATCGTTGCTGGTGTTTCGTCGGCGACCATCATCGGTGGAAGTGTTGCTGTTCGCTCACACGTCTAGGGTTTCGGCTGTTGCGTCGACGACAACCACCGGCGACGAGTAGCTGTGCTCTCCGGCGCTCTCTGCGACGCCGCGGTTGCTAGGGTTTCGGTACCCTACCGCGGCTGTGTTCGTGGCGGCATCTGCGGGCGGTAGGGGTAGCCTACCAACGCGCTCCATCGCGCTCGCTTGCTGCTGCGGGGTGGTGCCGGTTCGAACCGGGTTCCTAGCTACCCGGGGCCGGCCTGTGGGTGTGATCGGGTCTCCCCCCCTCTAGAAGCGACCGGGGGCTGAGTCTGTTGAACCGGGCGTTGCGGTTGCTTCCGGCTGTGACGGGGTTGCGGCCTTTGACCGGGTTCCTAGCTACCCGGGGGTGGTTCGCTTAGAAGCTTCCTTGGGCCAGGCCCGGCGCCGGCTCGTTTTTTCCCGCCCACCCTCCACGCCAGCGAGGGTTTCAAAGTGACGGAGCGTGGGTGGCACGTGACCAACGGTGCCCAGGACGAGTCAGCTTCTTCTCGCTTGGGGCGTGCTGTGCGGGTGAGTCGCCTCTTGAAGGTTCGTTCTGCTCACGTGGCGCACGTGAGCCTCCCCGGGGGCGCGTGCGAGCCTTTGGCGTACCCAGGACTCCTCTCCCTTTCTCGGGCCTCGTTAGTGGTGGCTGGCGTCATTTGCCCTGACGTCAGCACCCTCTCTCCTTCCCTCCTCTCCCCTGCTGACACGTCCCCCCTGGTCCTTCCTTGTCGCCCATGACTAAGGACAAGGGTAAGACGAAGAGGCTGTCCTACCTCTCTGCCGCTGTGCGACGCGAAGCGGAGGAGGAGAGGGCCAAAGGAGGCCGAGCTGCACAGGAGGCGCTGGCTCGCACAAAAGGAAAGAAGAAGGTCTCCTACGTCCGCTTGCCAACACCCCCGACGACACGATCACGATCGGGCTCTCAGCGTCGGTCTCGTGATGCCGTTGGGGGCTCTACCAGCGCTGCGGATCGGGAGAGCTTGCTTGGCTAGGGGCAAGAGGCGGAGTATGCAGGCGACGCTGGGAGTCAACGGAGCTCCTCCCGGGTGTCTGCTGAGAAGCGCGTCAGGAGCCAGAGTCGTCTTGGTGGGAAGACGCAAGCTTGGCGGGCGACGCCGAGGCGACAGTGGAGCAATGCTGGGAGATCCTACGCTCAGGTGGCGTCCGTGGCCCAGTCAACGGCGGTATGGCCAATGCGAGTGGATGCGACGGAGTGGATACAGGTTGCTCGGCGACGATCCCGAAGGACAGGGTGCTCGCCTTCTTCGAGCCCACCAAGGATGAGGAGCGGGGTCTTGTTGCTGAGATTCCGCCAGCTGTCATGGAGTCATGCGTGGAGGCGGGCCTCAACTTGGCGATCTTCTATGTGCTGGATGCCTCCCCACACGAATCCATGGTCCGTGGATGGCTTTGATGAGTGTGGAGGCCGAAGGAGGGCTTCCAGCTCACCCAGAGGGAGGGGGGCTTCTTCGACCTATGTTGTGAGGATAAGACCGACCTGGAGCTCTTCTTGCAAGGGGGACCTTGGTTCTTCGACGGCCGCTTGGTGGTTTGCAGGGAGTGGACACCAACGACAAACCTGACAAGGGACCTCCTTTCCACAGTCCCTTGCTGGGTGTCCTTTCCTTCCCTTGGGCACCTCTGCTCCCTGGAGGTTCTCGCGCGCGTGGCGAGCTGCGTGGGAAAGCCGTCGCACGCCGGAGCCTGGGTGTCAGCTGCAACAGGTGAAGCCCAAGCTAAAGCCCTGGTGGACATCCCAGCGGATCGGGAGCCCCCCACCGACATGTGGATACGCTTCCCTGGTGGGGAAGCGGAACTGATACCGGTCCGTTATGGGCCGCTGCCGGCTAGGTGCACGTCCTGCAAGGCCTTCGGGCATGGGCTGCATCGTTGTCCGTTCGTCTCCGACGTGGTTAGGGAGGAGGCGCTGCGGGTCGTGGCTGCTGGAGGAGGTCGGTCCAGGAGCAGACCGCGCGTGGTGGTGATGGGAGCGGAAGCCGGTGAGCAAACCAGAGGAAGGAGCCAATCCAAGAGGCGGAGGACGCAGACACAGTCCCAAGATGGAGGCGCTAGCCCGAAGGTGGTGACTAACACGGAGGGTCAGTCCCCTGGAGCCGGGGTCACCACTGTTGCGGTCGCCAACGCCTCCGTTGAAGGGACTGATCCGAAGAGCCAGGGCGACGGCGAGTCGGCTCTAAACAAGGAAGCTCCGGCGGTCAACGCTGGGACACAGGGTGTTATCCCTGGTGGTGGTGTGAGCGTCCCGGTTGATGTTGTTGCGGTGGGCGGGGATGCTGTGATGACCTGCGGCTCCAACGAGTCCTCCAGGGACATGGATGGGGGACCGAGTCCGTCTAAAGGAGAAGGTCCACCAGTCATCTTCCCTGTGGAGGTGCCCGCGGGGGAGGGCGCCGCTGACGGTGCTGAGCTCTCGCCTCCGAAGGTGGGGCCCAAGAAAGGCAGGCAGGTCCTGGTGAGAGCGGCGACGGGTTGTACCAGGATGTCAAGGTGCACCGTCAGTAGGCGACCACCAGTGATGATAAAGAAGCAGAAAGTCGTCATCGCCTTGGCGGCACCGGGGTTCTCCTTTGCAGAAGAAGAGTCTGACAAGGACGACGAGGAGGATGAACCACAGACGATCGAGGACATGGAAAGTGCTGTGCTCTCGGCAGTAGAGGAGAAGGACTCCAGGCGGAAGCCTGGGAGTCAGCCTTAAGGCCACCCCCCGGTTCCTATGTCACTGCTGACTTGGAACCTGTGCGGCGCTTGCGAGCCGGCAAAGAGGAAGGCAGTGGCCTCCATCGTACGACAACAAGGAGTAACAATGGCCGTGCTTGTTGAGACCAAACTCACAGAGGAGCTTGGTGGTGAGAGGATCGTTAGGGAGTTGTTCCCGAAAGGCTGGAGGTGTGTGTCCAACCTGGAGGTGTCTGGAAAAGCAAGGGTCTGTTGGGGTTGGGATCCTAGGGTGTGGACGGTGGAGGTGACCGCTGTCTCCGCGCAGCTCATCTCGGCGTGGTGTTGCAACAAAGGAGACGCTAGGGTGTTGATGTCGGCGGTGTATGGCCATAATCAACCCCAGCGACGGTGCGCCCTGTGGGAGGAGTTGGAGGCGACCAAACCTGTTGCTTTGGTCCCTTGGATGGTGGCCGGCGATTTCAACGCCATCCGTAATGACGACGAGAAAGCAGGAGGAAGGGAGGTAGCTAGAAGGACAATGCGGGAGTTCAACCTTGCGGTGGCAAGAACAGGGCTGATGGACCTGAAGACCCTCGGTGGCATTCTCACCTGGTCGAACAGGCGTGACGCGGAGGAGCGGGTGTGCTGCCGGCTTGACAGGGTGCTGGTGAACGACCGGTGGGTGGGCCTCTTCCCCGCTGCCCACTCGTGCTTGTCGTTCTCCCACCTTAGCGATCATGCTCTGCTGATTACATCCCCTTTTGCATCCCCGGGCAGACGGCGCGCCAAGCCGTTCAGGAGTCTGAACTCTTGGGCATCCGAACCTGGATTCTTGGAGGTTGTTAGGCGTGCGTGGGCCCATCCGGTGCGTGGGAACCCTTTGTTCGTTGCTGCCTCAAGACTTAAAGCTGCCAAGAACAACTTGAAGGCTTGGGCAGCCAGCAGAGGTGACATCAGGTCGAGGAGGAGAGCCACGCAGGAGGAGTACAACACCATCCAGAGAGCTCTACAACGGGCGCCCTGCTGTCCTGAGTGGGTGACAAGGGAGCGTGAGGTCAGGGTGCAGCTTGACCATCTCGACGCGGCGGAAGAGTCGTTTTCTACCAACGGAGCCGGGTCCGGTGGATCCATGATGGCGAGAGGAACACGAAGTTCTACCAAGAGGCTGTGAAGAGAAAAGAGATGAGAGACACTATCCAGTATCTCATCAGTGAAGACGGCGCGCAAGTCAACACACAGGAGGAGCTCGAAGGGGAGGCGGTGGCTTTCTACAGCAGCCTCTTCAACACTAGCGATGACCACATTTGCCAGATGCGGCTCCAGCCCACTAACACGCTAACTGCGGCCCAAGGTCGTCAACTATGTATGCCGTGCACGCGCGAGGAAGTGAGAGATGCAGTTTGGTCCATCGAGCCGGACAAGGCGTCGAGCCCCGACGACTTCAACGCCAGCTTCTTTAGAAGCTGCTGGAGTGTGATTGGGGAGGACGTGACGAGAGCCGTTCAATGGCTGATGAGGGGGGGGGGACATGGTGCGCGAGGTTAATCACTCCTTTTTGGCCTTGATCCCAAAAACGGACGATGCCACCCATCTCCTCGACTTCAGGCCCATTGCCTCTAGTAGCGTCCTTTACAAGATCTTTGCCAAGATCTTGGCGGAGAGACTCAAGGGGGTGATCGGGGGGTTAATCTCGCAAAATCAAGGGGCGTTTATCCCAAGCAGGAGCATTTCCGATTGCTCCCTCCTCGCTGCGGAGTTCCTTCTTGGTTTCGACATCAAGCGTACAAAGCCGAAGGCATGCCTTAAAACTGATCTCTCCAAGGCCTACGATCATGTTGATTGGGAGGCTTTATGGACCATTATGGTTAGGATGGGTTCCCCCCCCACTTGGATGGGCTGGGTTAGACAATGTGTAACCACCTGCTCCTTCTCTGTGCTTGTTAACGGTCTCCCGGCGGGCCTCTTCAATAGCTCGCGCGGGCTTAGGCAGGGCTGTCCCCTGTCCCCTCTCCTCTTCACAATCGTCATGGAGTACCTCACCATCCTCATGGCAGAAGGGGAACGGCTTGGCTTGTTTCACACCTACAAAGTCAAGCGAACAACCGTCATGTCCCACCTCATCTTTGCGGACGACGTGCTCTTCTTCGTGGAAGGCTCTAGGAGGAGTCTTCGGGGGATCAAGACCGTGCTGGAGGAATTTAGCGCCACAATGGGGATCAAAGTCAACCCATCTAAATCCAGGATTTTCTTCTCCAAAGCTGCTGCGGGCAACGCCAACCGTCTCAGTTGCATCCTGGGGTGCCCGGTGGATGAGCTCCCCACGCGCTACCTAGGGTTCCCCCTAGCTGCCCGGAACCAAAAAGCAGCCTTCTTCAATCAGTGTCTTGATCAGATGAAGAAGATGGTCTCTAAGTGGCCCCCAGATAAAATCACGATGGCGGGGCGTTGCATCTTGGCCAAGGCTAACCTCACCGGCCTGGTTACCTATTGGGCGTTGCAGGGTCACATTCCTGTTGGCACTTGTGACCGGATGGAGATGGTTTTGGCAGATTTTGTTTGGGGCTCTAGCTATCATCCTATGCGTTTTGAACGCATGGCTAGACCTCGCAGGGAAGGGGGCTTGGGTCTTAAAGGGGTCAGCACTATTAACCGATGGGCCTCCCTCAAAAGGCTCATTAGGTTCCATACCTGCCCCCACTCCCCTTGGACCCTCTGGATGCACAGGCGCTACAGACTTATCCCTCCTGACCCGGCGCTACTGCGACATGGTGCTTCTAACTCTTGGAAGAACATGGCCCGTGCGTGGGCTGAGCACCAGCATATCTTTGTACGCTCCCCCACTGGCATCACGAGGCTTGCCAACCCCAGCACCGACTTGTGGAAGATCATCCAACCACAACAGGCCTTTTGTGACGTTGGCAAGACCATTTGGACAGGACACCTCATCCATAGATGGAGCTTCACTATCTACAGGGCATTCCATGATGCACTTGCCACCACCGACAAGGTGCACGAATGGAACAGTCAGGCCAGTGACAGATGTACTTTCTGCAGGCAGTGGGAGAACGCCTCACACCTTTTCTTCCGCTGTAGATTCTCTAGGCTTGTTCTACAGCCTGTCATGGACCTTTGTGACATCAGGATCCCGGTTACGGCCACCATCGCTGACACCATAACCCTTTTTGATGACAAAACCAGGGGTTGGAAAGGTTGGAAGTGGCTGACTGTCACTGCGTGGACATGCTCAGCCTACTTCATATGGAAGCAACGCAATGAGAGAAGACATGGCGTACAGTCCCTTAGCCCCTAGGATTGTAGGGACCTGGTGGTCAAAGCTACAAGGCGTGTTGCGGAGGTGCGGGGTTGGGGCTCCTCCACCCCGACCCACATCTGTAGGGCTTGGCGGATCCCTCTAGCTCCCAGTTAGTTAGTTTGTATAGTGCCCACGGGCATAGACGGGGTTTTTTGTAGAGTTACCCCCGTTTACACTCCCTTTTTTGTTGTTACATAGGGAGGCGGGACGCACCCCACACCGTCTTCATAGGTGTGTGGCGTGTCCTGTTTACTTTGATATGTCATGTGGAGGCTCTACTCTCTTGTGAGCCTGTTTGACCCGGTGCTTCTCGCACCTTGGGGTCCTTGTAGGGTGGTTCATCTCGGTGGACCTCCTTCATCGTTTTTACCCGTCTATTTTAATATATAGACCATTCCGATGGGGGGTTCCACACGAACCCGGAGTCCGTATGGACCACCTGGATGAGGCGTAGATACGGCATGACCTTCCGTGACCCCAACCACCTAAGGCAGGGGTTCTCGAATGCTTGGAAAAACATGGCGCGCGCTTGGGCTGAGCACGACGCCTTGTTCGACCAGACTCACGCAGGCAGGATTTTTCTCAGGAACGACAACGCCAAACTCTGGCCGACCATACAACCCCCGGGGGACATCTGCCAGCTGGGCCATCTCATCTGGCGTGGCCCACTTGTTCATAGATGGTGCATGACTATCTTCCGGGCCGAACATGGGGCCCTGGCCACTGCCACAAAAATCAAAACTTGGGACAGCAACGAAAACGGCTGCTGCAGGTTCTGCCGACAACAGGAGGACGTGCAACACCTTTTCTTTAGGTGTCCATTTGCCAACTGCGTTCGCTCGCGGATCCTTAGTCTATGTGGCATCATCGCTCCCAGGAATGCCAGCCTTCTTGAGACTGTGGATATCATCGATAAAACTACCAGGGGCTGGAAACACTGGAAATGACTGTCCATCTCAGCCTGGTCATGCACGGCTTATTTTGTTTGGAAACAAAGGAACGAACGGCGACACGGCAAACAGTGGCTCAGCGCTGACGATTGCTACAACTTGGTTCACAGGGCCGTTCGGACGGTCGTCGTTGCACGTCAGTGGGGTTCCTCTACCCCAAGCCACATCACCAGGGCCTGGCGTTTAGACAGCCCTTACCTCCTTTAGATGAGTGTTCCCGCCAGAGGCCACTCTTACCGTCTTAATGTTTTTTCTAGGTCCTTGACCTGGGGGTTTTTGTATAGTCCCCCATACTCTTCACCAACCCTTTTTTGTTAGCTTATGGGTGTATGGGATGCCCCACACACCTGGCCTGACAGGTGTGCGGCGTATCCCCCCATACGTATACTCGACGAGGCTTTTATCAAGCCTTCTTTGGCCGGTGCTTCTCGCACCTTGGGGCCACCTCTTGTTCGGGTGCTTCCCTTAGGAACATCCCTCATCGTCTTTATATTTACCAAGCCTTAAAAGGCAATTCCGATGGGAGAGCTCGCACCAGTCGCTCTCAGTCAGTCGTGCGAGCACTTTCTCTCTCTAGGAGAGCTCCGGCTTCTCTCTAGGTTTCGTCTCCCCGCTTCTTCTCTCCACCGTTCTCCACCGTTCTTTCCTTTTCCCCCCCTGCTGCCCTCACGGCTGTAGGGCTTCCCCTGGTTTGTGGAGTTATTGCGATCGACTACTGCAACTACCTCGGCGTTGCTCTGTGGTTGCAGTTAAGGCGATCGAAAGCTCCACCAGCTCCGTCTCCAACATTCCCTGCAACACGTGCAGCTGGCGTTCAGGGAGGAGTTAGGGCTCGCGCTGACGATCGTGGAATAGCTGTCCTTTCGCACGCAGGTGGAACGACAACTCCCTCACCTACCTCGGCTGGCCTGCGACGCCTTAAAGACGATCGTCCTTGATCAGTGGTGGCCCGCGCCCGTTCTACTGGTCCACGAGGTGGTCCTTTGCACTCTCTCGGCGCCCCCACAAAACAGGCGAGGGGTTGACCGGCCCCTTGGGGGTTACGGTCCTCCTGGGACCCTGCGGGGGCCCTGGGTGCTTCCCTTGCTTCTCCGACGACCTCGAGCCGCTCTGCTGCTGCCTCTTTGGCGGGGGGGGGGGGGGTGGACCCCGTGCTCCCGTGGTGGTGCGGCTTCTCCAGGTCTGAACCCCTTGACGTGATCGCTCGGTCATCGGTGGTGCCTGCTGGGGTTCGCTGCTGCGACTTCGGCTTGGACCTCCCTGACGAGCTGCTGGTTTCTGGGTTCCGAGCTACCCAGCAAACGACGGTGGTGGTGCGTTATCGTTCGGTGCCTGTGGTGCTCCGGCGACACGCGGTTTCCCGACGATGTGTGTTCCCTGCTCTGCTCACCCTAGGGTTGGCTACGGCGACGACGCGTTTCACCTGAGCGTCTTCTTGTCTGTGTCCACCAACCGGGGGAGGGATTGACCAACTCCTAGGAGTAGGTCTCCCAACGAACCCTGTGGAGCAGATTGGAAGCCCCTCGACGCGCTCTAGCACGCCGACGCTTTTCGCGAAGGGTGGGTTCCGAGCTACCTGCCCTTGGCTTTGTATGCGATCGCGGTGAGCCTTGCCTCTTGTTCCCACCAACCGGGGGAGAGGTCGACTAGCTCCCCGGAGTAGGTCCCTCACTGATCCCTGTGGGAACGGGGGTGAGCTTGCGGCGCGGTGCTGCTCATTGGCGTTTCCCCGGCAGCAAGCGACAGGTGTTAGGTTTGCCCCTGACCGGTTCCGCGCTACCGGGTTTCTCGCTCTCCGCGGCGTCCTCCCTTCGGTGCGGCGTTTCTTCTCGACGGTTCCGGGGCTCCGGCGACTTGGCGCAGTCATCTCCGGTGTCCACCCCGATGCTGGGCCATCTAGGGTTACGGTGGCCCACCGCGTTTCTGTTCGTGGCGGCGTGTGCGAGCGGTAGGGTTTGCCTGACCTAACGCTCCTCGACGCGCTCTAACGCGCTAGCCCTCTGCTGCAATGGGAAACCGGCCTGAACCGGGTTCCTAGCTACCCGGGGGCGGTTTGTGTGCCCGCTCCACAACTAATAGCCCTTACCGGCCTGAACCGGGTTCCTAGCTACCCAGGGCGGTTTTACGCGCTGTCAGCTGCTGCTGTCTAGAAGCTGCCTTGAACCGGGCGGATGTGGTGCCTGGACCGGGTTCCTAGCTACCCGGAGGGGGTCCGCCTGCTTCCCTGGACCGGGCCTGGGGCCGGCTCGTTTCTCCCGCTCAAAGCCCGCGCCATCGACGGATTCAAAGCGACAGCACGTGGGCGTGCGACCTTCCGGAAGCCTCGCGTCAAGTGGGTGTTGGCTTCCCAAGCACTCCTCTTCGCGCTCCCACCCAGTGGCACCCTCGGTGCACTCTGACGACAACCCACCCACGTCACTATCCACTACCTGACTTCCTTGCGAAGGCTCAGCTAGTGCGCCCCCACTCTCTCTCCAGAACCTTCCCGGGTGAGTGCGCTCTGACGCCATTCTTTCTGACGTCACGACGCACTAACCTCCCCTCCCACGTTGCTACCCCTCCCCTCATGGCACGTGGCAAGAACAAGCAGAAAAGTTATCGCAACGCCTCCATCAGAAGGGAGGCAGCTGAGGAGCTGGCGAAAGGAGGGCGAGCTGCCCGCGAGGCGCGCAACAACGCCTCGACTTCCCGCAAAGATAAGGGCAAATCGCTGGCAGCTACCTCCGCTGGCCCACCCCGACGGCCCTCTCGCAGCTCCAGCCGACCGGCTCCACAGGGTCAGGCACACCCCAACTCTAATGGCGGCTCGACCAGCGGCACTAATCCCTGCCTTGATGGTGAGGTCCCGATGGGCGAACCCGGTGGAAACGATGGAGGCCAGAAGAGCCAGAAGGCGGCAGGGGGCTTTACGAACAACAGCAGGAGTGCACCTTCCCGTCCCCCTCCGCGTAGCCTCTCGCGTTGAGCGGCACCCAGGGTCCAGCAGAAGACCTTTGCTGAAGCAACGACGCAGAAGAAGACGAAGACGATGAAGGCTCCAGGACCCCCGCGTGCTTGGCCCGTGGAGGTAACGCTCGCGGCTTGGTCCGACAAAGCGACAAGGCAATCCACCTCAGCGATGATCCCACCGGAGAAGATGCTCATGTTCGCGGAGCCTACCTTGCTGCCAGACCTAGGTCCAGTGGCGATCATCCCTGACATCGCCATGACAGCCATCCAGGAGCAACGGGAGAAGTCGGCGATCTTCTACATCCTCGACAGCTCACCCCACGAGACGGTGGTACACGGGTGGTTGCGCAGGACTTGGCGTCCCAAAAGTGCCTTCGAGCTATGTCGCAGAACCAACGGTTTCTTCGAGATCAGTTGTGACCTCAGTGAAGACCTCGACCTCCTGCTCAACGGGGGTCCTTGGTTCCTCGACGGGCGCCTTGCACTCTTTAGAAGATGGTCACCATCGATCCACCTAGCTAGGGACTTGTTCTCAACCGTCCCCTGCTGGGTGAGCTTCCCAACGATCGGCCACTTGCAGTCGCTGGAGGTGCTTGGTCGAGTGGCGAGTTGCGTTGGCAGACCCTCACACGCGGGATCCTGGGTGTCCACCACTGATGGTGCACCCCAGGCGCGCGCCTTGGTTGACCTCCCGGCGTCCCACGACTCCCCCCGTGAGGTACGGATCCAATTCCCTGGTGCTGAGGCGGAATTGATCCCTGTCATCTATGACTACATGCCGCTCCGCTGCTCGTCGTGCGTCGCCTTCGGCCACGACCTCAGCCGATGTCCTTTCGTCCCCGACGCGACCAGGTTGGAAGCGCACGCCCTGAAGGCCCGCGCCCATATCCTTGGGCGACACCAGGAAGCAGTCATCATCGTCGACGATGAGGACGCTACCTCGGATCGGCTGGGGGACCAGGAGGACGCGAATGGTCTGCGGAGGGGCAGAAGCAAACACAGGAAGAAGCAGTCTACCAGGGGGACCTCGGGCCCTAACCACCCGAGGGAAGACACACTTGCTGATCCCGCGCCGGCATCGGACACGACCACAACGGGCAACAGGGGTGACACCCGTGCGGAGCCCCTGACGACGCCGAACAGGAACACCACGGAGGAAGAAGGCGACGGGGCTGCTGACAAAGCCCCCAATGTGGAGGCCGGGCCTCTCAACCCAGCTGAAGTTCCGGACATGACGACGACGATGGATCTCGATGATCCGGTCGACACTGCCGACGCTTCAACCATTGCCACGGAGTGGTGTGGGGTAGAGCTTGCTGTCCCAGTCGCACCAACGGAACAGAACCCAACCACTCAGGTCATGAAGGGCAACACACCACCACCCCTAGAGGTGACCAGAAGGGACAGGGAGAGGTCCACATCTAGGAGGCCCCCGACAAGCACCAAGATGTCACGGCGGATTATGAGCCAAGGCTCCCAAATCTCCATCCCAAAGAAAACCAAGTCTGTGGTTTTGGCTCTCTCTACGCCAGGCACCGCAACAGAGGGCGAGTCTATCACCGACGACGAGGCTACAACAACTGACGACACAGAAGAGGACGCAGCCGATAGCGTCATTGATCCCAAGCGTGGCCTTGGGCGCAGCATCTAAAAACTCTGGTGGAACATGTCGATCGTGGCATGGAACGTGCGCGGCGCTTGCTCGCCGGCAAAGAGGAAAAAGATTGCTGGTTTCCTCCGCAACCAGGGGGCAGCGATGGGCCTTTTGATGGAGACGAAGATCACAAAGGACGGCAACTCAGCCAAGCACCACGCTGAGTTGTTCCTGCCCGGGTGGAACTCTATCTCCAACGACAACAACACAGGTAAAGCTCGCATCTGTTGGGGGTGGGACCCCAGGATATGGGATGTCGTTGTAAACACCATGTCAGCACAGATGATGACTGCGTGGTGTGTCAATAAGGGAGGCTACAGGGCACAAATTGCGGCGGTGTACGCGCACACCAAGCCGAACCGACGCGAGGCCCTGTGGGAGGAGCTCCAAGCCACTCAACCAGTCGTCACGGTCCCCTGGCTTGTTGCCGGGGACTTCAACGCCATCAGGCGAGACGATGAAAAAGCGGGAGGCCGAGAGGTCTCCAGAAAGACGATGCGCCAGTTCAATGACGCTATCAAGTGTGTGAGCCTCCTGGAGGCCAAGCACCATGGTGGGCAGCTCACTTGGAGCAATCGCCAAAACGCGGTTAACCGCGTCGCCTGTCGTTTGGACAGGGTTCTCATCAATGATGCTTGGGCAAGCATCCTCCCCAACACCTTCTCTAACCTTGTTTTTTCCCACAAGAGCGATCATGGTGCTCTTGTGATCTCACCTTTCTCTGAAACTGTCCCCAAAGTGCGACCCTTCCGAAGCCTTAACTTTTGGCATGATTGGGATGGCTTCAACGAGGTCGTCGCCCTGGCATGGAACAAAGATGTGATCGGGAACCCACTCTTTGTCGTCACAAAGAAACTCCAGGCAACCAAGGCAGCTCTCAAACACTGGTCTAGAAACAAGGTAAATATAAACAACCTGAAGAAGGAAGCCATGAAAGAATTCCAAGAAGTCCAAGATGGCCTTCAGACGAACCCAACGTCCCCGGAGTTAATACTCCGTGAGGAAACTCTGTGCGCTCGCATCACCAAGCTTGAAAGGGCGGAGGAGGTGTATTTCTACCAACGTAGCAGGGTGCGGTGGGTTCATGATGGTGAAAGAAACACAAGCTTTTACCAAGGCGCGGTTCGACGCAAAAAGATAAGGGACTCCATCACACATCTTATAGATGCACGGGGGAAAAAGATCCTTGATCAAGAAGCCCTAGAAGGCAAAGCCGTGGCCTTCTACAGCCACCTTTACACTCAGGAGGACGACAACATCACCACGCCTCGCCTCCAACCTCACCGCACCATCACACCTGAACAGGGACGCACCCTATGTCGCCCCTGTGAACCCGAGGAAGTCAAATATGCCCTGTGGTCCATCGGACCTGACAAAGCCCCAGGACCCGATGGCTTCAATGCCTCGTTCTTCCGGTCCTGCTGGCTCACACTTGGTCGTGACGTCACGGCGGCTGTCACGTGGCTCATGAGGGGAGGTACCATGATCAGGTCCGCAAACCACGCCTTCCTCACCCTTATCCCTAAAACGGAGGGAGCCACCTCCTTGCCTGACTTTCGGCCCATTGCTTGCTGCGGAGTGATATACAAGATCTTTGCCAAAATCCTCACCGAAAGATTAAAGGGTGTGCTCCAACACCTCATCTCTGCCAATCAGGGAGCGTTCATCCCGGGTAGGAGTATATCGGATTGCTCCCTCTTGGCCGGGGAGTTCCTTGCTGGCTTTGACATAAAGCGGGCGGCCAAAAAAGCTTGCATCAAAATAGATCTTTCCAAAGCATACGACCATGTTGCCTGGCCGATGCTGTGGCACCTGATGGGCGCTATGGGCTTCCCCAACACCTGTATAGGCTGGATGAAGGAGTGTGTAACCACTTGCTCATTCTCCGTCCTAGTTAACGGCTTCCCCGCAGGCTTGTTCGGCAGCTCAAGGGGGCTCAGGCAGGGCTGCCCCTTGTCACCGCTCCTCTTCACAATTGTGATGGAATACCTCACGTTGCTTATGGATGAGGGCGAGAGGAACAGATCATACTCCACATACAAAGTCAAAGGCACGCGAGTCCTCTCACACCTGACTTTCGCCGATGACGTCTTGTTCTTCTCCGACGGTACAGGACACAACCTTAGGGGCATAAAATGAATCCTCAAAGAATTTAGCAACACCTCCGGGATCAAAGTCAACCCAACCAAATCAAAGATCTTCTTGTCCAAAGCCACGGACGGGGAACAGGGGGGGCTCGCCGATGAGGTAGGGTTCACGTTGGGCTCCCTGCCCACACGTTACCTCGGGTTTCCCCTCGCTAGCAAAAACCACCGAGCATGCTTCTTCAACCCATGCCTCGATCAGATGAAGGACATGATATCCAAGTGGCCACCAGACCGCATTTCCATGGCGGGACGGTGCCTCATCACCAGATGCAATCTCCAGGGGCTGGTCGCTTTCTGGGCCTCCCAAGGCCACCTCCCCAGCAACGTCTGCGACAGGATCGAAGGCATCTTAGCGGACTTTGTCTGGGGAACCAGCATGCACCACATGAGTTACACCTGCATGGCTAAACCCTTGGGGGAGGGCGGCCTCGGCCTGCGCACTGTGATGGCCATAAACAAATGGGCCTCACTTAGGCGACTTGTACGCTTCCACACCAAATCAGAGTCCATCTGGACAAGCTGGATGAGGCGCAGATATGGAATGACATTCCGACAGCCTAAGGAACTAAGGCAGGGTTTCTCCAATGCCTGGAAGAACATGGCGCATGCTTGGGAGGAGCACAGCCAGCTGTTCGACCGAACCACGGCGGGACGGGTGTACCTTAGAAACACTGACACAAACCTATGGCAACAAGTAGAGATCGTCGGGGCAACCTGCCAGCTTGGCCGAACAATTTGGCGCGGACCACTCATCCACAGATGGAGCATGACCATCTTCAGAGCCGAAAACGGGGCCCTAACCACTGTAGAGAAAATAAAGACATGGGACAACAATCAAAGAGACCGCTGTAGCTTCTGTCGGCTTAGGGAGGACATACAACACCTCTTCTTTAGGTGTCATTTCTCCTTCCAAGTCCGCACCAAAATTATGAGCTTATGTAGCGTCACCATACCAAGAGACGCCGATCTCCAAGCATCGACCACCATCATCAAAGCTACAACCAAAGGCTGGAAACAATGGAAATGGCTGTCCATAACAGCCTGGACATGTACAGCCTATTTCATCTGGAAACAAAGAAACGAACGAAGACATGGGCAACAAAGGCTCACCGTGGAGGAATGCTGTTCGATCATCCACAAAGCGGTCAGGGCGGTCGCTATGGCTCGTAAATGGGGTACTGCTGCCCCAGAGCACATTGTCAGAAATTGGAGACTTCTGACCACCACCTGATGAGCGGGTCACAATCTAACCACTTTTGCTTATACAGGTCCACTAAAAGACGGGTTTTTGTATAGTTCCCGCATACCCACGACAGCCCCTTTTTTGTAAAGTCAGTAGGGCTGGTAGAGACGCACCCCACACCTGGTTTAACGGGTGTGCGGTGGGTCTCTCACATACTTTCACATCGCTTTGAGGCTCTTTTTTAGCCTTCTCTCGGCCGGTGCTTCTCGCACCTAAGGGCCTCTTTGTACGGGTGTTTCCTTCGAGACATCCCTCATCGTTTTATTTATCCAAGCCGAAAGGCAAAATTCCGATGGGAGAGCTCGCACCCACATGAAAGAGCTCTCAGTCAGTCAATCAGTCGGCGCCGCTCTCTCTCTAGAAATGCTCTGCCTTCTCTCTACCCGTCTTAGGGTTTCCGCTTGGGGGAGGGGCACCGCTCAGCTAGGGCGTGCTCTCCCCTGGGCCTCCTCTCTACCCCGACCGCTCCTTCCCTCCCCCCCTTCTTCTCCTTCGCTCCTTCCTGGAGGCCCTCTCGCGGGCGTCGCGGCTCCTGCTTCTTCACCGGCGGGTGTGCCCTTCTGGCGGCGCTCTTTGGGGTGGGCTGAACCGTCTCCGACGCCCGTGCTTCATCGCGCCTCTTCTGCGGCCCTTGGTGCGCGTGGTTCGTTGGCGGTTCGGGGTTGTGCCTCCTCGGTGGCTTCATCGCCGGCTTGCTCCCCGCCTAAGGCGAGCCTGTGATCCGGGTGGCCTAGTGCCTGGTCTGTCCACCCCTGGGTGGATCCGGCGAGGTCTTGGAGCGCGTGGCTTCTCGACGCCACGGGGGTCGCACCGCCCCCCCCCCTGCTCTGGACTGTGGTCCGGGGCTGTCTTCTTCACCGCGCGCTGGAGAGCGACGACCTTCTACCCCGCCTGCTGGTGAGCGGCGGTTTTCCCCGGCCGTGGACGGTGGTCCTGGCTTCTTCTTCGCACCTTTCGTGGCTGTCCGACCCTCCGCGGTGGCGGAGGTCACCTCTCCGTGGCGTTTGTGCCTCCCTGGCGGCTGGGGGCATTTGCGCTCCTCCGACGCAACCGCTTTGGCTGGCTTCTCCCGCTTGGCTGCCTCGGCGGCTGTGCCTGGGCTAGGGCTTCTCGGGCGCGCCCTTGGACGAGCGGGCTCTCTGGTTCTCTGTGAACCGGGCGATCCGGTCCTGCTGGACCGGCTCGAGTCGGTCTGTGTGACCCGGCTCGGGTCGGTTTGGTTGAACCAGCCTGGCCTGGCGGTCCACATCACGTTCTCCTACGGGCGACTTGGGGGACCTGCCTGCTCCGCTCTCACCCCGGCGCTGTGGTGCTGCTCCCTCTGGTCCTCAGCGCCCCGTGGTGCTGCGCCGCCTCTGCGCCCGCTCGTCCCCACTGCGCCAGTCGGGCCCCTGGTGGTGCCGCCGTGGTTGGGGTGCTGCTGCCCTCGCGGCCCTACGCACCTTCATCCTGGCGGTCGCATCCTTCTTGGGCGGGCCATGCCTCTTCCTGCCCCGTCGCTGGCTTCAACCCTGGACGGTGGTCCAGGCTTGCCTCACCGACGCTCTGCTGCTCCCCCCCGCTTTGTGGCGCTCTGCCTGCCCCGTGCCGCGGTGCTACGGTGATGGTGACAAGTCACTCGACTGCCACGACGGTCCTGCTCACTGGGTGAGCTGACCTGGGCCCTGGCGGTCGGGTGTCTTGTCACTGCCTTCCGTGTGGTGGTTGTTCCTGCAGGTGTGTGTTGCGGGTGTCTGCGAACGTTGCTTCTGAGGGTCCTGTGTGCTTTGACGACCCCTGCGTGGGTCTAGTGGCCCGGCCTTGTGCCGGGTCCCCTTGGTGCCCTGCGTGGCCGTCGGGCTCCGGCCTTCCTTGGACCCTTGTGTGGGTCTTCGCCCCTGCGTGGGTTTGGGCCTCAACCTTGTTCGCCCTCCCCTCTGGGCTCTCTGGTGGTGGGTGGGCCTTCGTGCCTCCCTTTGTTTGCTGCTTGTGTGTGTCCAGCCACGCTGGTGGCTGATGCCAGGGCCTCCCCCACATGCACGCCTAGTGTGGGGTCGAGTCGCGTACGCCCTGTGTTCACCCCTTCTGTCGACCGGTGGTTGGGCCTACCCTGTTGGCGGGACACGTCTGTTGGGTGGGTGCTCTCCGAGCACCCTTTAGTTGCGGACGATTTTTACCTCCTCTGTGGCGCGTCACCGGAGGTCTTTTTCGTCTGTTGCACCTTGCCCTGGTGAGGTGCGACTTGGCTGGTCTTCACCCTTGTGTGGGTTGCGGGCTTCGGCCGTGTACGGCCCTTCCCTTTGGGCTTGTCCTGTGGTGGGTTGGCCTCCGTGCTTTCCCTTTTTTGTCTTTGTGTGGTTGTTTCGGAGACGTTGCCTCCCCCTTACTTGCGGTGAGGGGTCGAGCGCACCTCTGTGGTTTCGCCCAGTCGTGTGCGACTGCGGCCTGGTCTTCCCCTCACTTTTGGTGAGGGGTCGAGCTACCCTTTTCGAGTTGGGACCGGGCCTGTCTCTTTTGAGGCCTGCGTCGTGGTTTGGACGTTTGGGTCTGCTCAGTCCCGCTGGTGGCCGACGTCAGGGTCCCCTCCTCACTCGGCGAGGGGTGTTCTTCCCGCCCTGTGTTCTCGTCTTGCGCCAGTGGTGGGGCCACCCTTATGGCCTCGCACGTTCGCCTGTTCCAGTGTTCTCCACCTTGCTGGTGGCTGGCTGTGAGGGCCCCACTTCTCGCCCCGGGTGGGTGCCTGGTCCGAGCTCGAGCCTTACGACCGGGGGTGGTCTTCCTGGTACTATAGGCCTGTGTTTCATCCTCGCTTGGGGTTTTCGGGGCTTGCCCCGCACATCGTTGACCTTACTCACCCCCCTACTCGTTTCACCTGCCCCTAGGAGTGTGGTGGCCCCCGGCGCTGGGGCCTGATGGCTGTGCGGTCCGTCTACGCATTGGCTCCCTGCCTGGCTGGGCCTGAGTGGTGTGACGAGTGCCGGGGCTTCGACTTTGTATCACGGCGGGGTGGGTGGGTGGGACTGGCTGATCCTTCTGGACATGATGCCCTCCCTGGTCTTTGATGGAGTGGTCTCTTCGGAGGGGTTTCCACTCGTTCTTTGCCGTTCGTTGCGGTACCTTCTTTCTCTGCAGGTACCCCAACCCTTTTGGGGCTTCCCTCCAGGGGCTTGTTGTGGCGCTTGTAATCATGTCCTTGGTACGGCTGTGGTGTAGCCTGGGTGGGACTAGTCACCCTATCCAGGATGTAGAGCGCTTGACTTGTGTGGTTTCTGCTCGGGTCTGTGGCAACCCGGTGGTTTGGGGCGGGAGCGAGGGGTGGCTTGTACTGGTGCGCGCCTCCGGGTGCCCTTGCCTTCGGGACAGTGGCCCCCCTTCCTCTCCCCCCTGTTCTTAGTCCCGCGACCTTGTGGTGGTCAGCCTTGATGCGTCGGTTAAGGCTCCTTCCGCTGCTAGGGCCCCCCGGCCAAGTGGGCGCAGCCTTTCAGTTCCAGCTTGTCGTGGCAACAGGTGGTGAAAATTGGTTGTTCCTCCCTACCCTGTTTACTTAGATGGCCCCTGCGTGGGTTCTACCTTTGTAATATGACCCCTGCGTGGGCCTTGCTGCTCCTCGGGCTAGCTAGGGGTCTGTCCTTCTAAGGGCCCTCGATGATACTCCCCGAGTGTAAGGTGTGGCTTTTATTTGGTGCCGTTGGGTGCGGATGGGTGTTGGCCTTGTGCCCTCACCCATGTCATGTAATCTTTGGAACCAGGGTATCACCTTTTGGTGGTCTCCTCATCTATTTACCCGTCTATCTAGTAAAATAGATAGACCATTCCGATGGGAGAGCTCACACCCCAAAGTTCTCATTTAGTCAGAGCTCTCAGTTGGTGCGAGCGCTTTCTCTCTCTAGGAGAGCTCCGCCCTCTCTCTAGGTTTCGTCTCCCTGCTTCCCTTCTCCACCGTTCTCCACCGTTCTTTCCTTTCCCCCCTCTGCTGCCCTCACGGCTGCAGGGCTTCCCCTGGCTCGTGGAGTTATTGCAACCGTCTGCTACAGCTACCTCGGCGTTGCTTTGTGGCTGCAGTTAAGGCGATTGAAAGCTCCACCAGCTCCGTCTTCGGCTCTCCCTGCAACCCGTGCTTCACGTGCTGCTGGCAGTCAGGGAGGAGTTAAGGCTCGCACTGACGATCGTGGACTAGCTGTCCTTTCGCCCGCAGGTGGAACGATAGCTCCTTCACCTACCTCGGCTGGTCTGCGACGCCTTGAAGACGATCGTCCTTGATCGGTGGTGGCCCGCGTCGTTCTACTGGTCCAATAGGTGGTCCTTGCCTCTCTCGGCGCCCCCACAAAACAGGCGAGGGGTCGACCGGCCCCCTTTGGGGGTTACGGTCCTCCTGGGACCCTGCGGGGGCCCTGGGTGCTTCCCGTGCTTCTCCGGCGACAGCTACCGCTGGTTTTGTGGGGGGTGGACCTTGTGCTTCCGTGGTGGTGCGGCTTCTACAGGCCTGAACCCCGTGGCGTGATCGCGGGGTCATCGGCGGTGCACGCTGCTGCGACGACGATATCGGCTTAGACCTCCCTGACGAGCTGGTGGTCTCTGGGTTCCGAGCTACCCAGCATACGACGGTGGTGGTGCGTTATCACTCGGTGCACGGTGGTGCTTGATCTTTCTTTCCGGTGGTGCTGCTGTTGCCACGATCGCCGTCGACAGCCAGCACGCTGCGAGTCCATCCTTGCCGTGCGCTGTGGTGGTGCCCGCGCTGCGACGCCGAGGGTGAAGATCCGGCGGGGTTCCTAGCTACCCTTCCGGTGGGTGTGCGGCTGCTTCTTTGTGGGGGTGTGCTAAGGCGTCTGTTCGTTCCTCTCCGGCGAGTTTCCTTGGCGTCTCGTGGTGGCGTCTCCTTGGCGGGTGCTCTGCTCGGCCCCCCATCGACTTCGTGGCTGTGCTGCCTCTGGCCCTGGGTGCTGTGACGACGAGCCTCTCCGGCGAACCTTGCCCTCTGTTTCCACCAACCGGGGGAGAGGTTGACTAGCTCCCCGGAGTAGGTCCCTTAGTGATCCTTGTGGGAACGGGGGTGAGCTTGCGGCGTGGTGCTGCTCCTCGGCGCCTCCCCGTGGTGGTGTTTCTCGGCGGCGCCTTTCCAGCGACATAGCACCAGGTGCTTGGAGGCGTTCCCTGACCTGGTCAGTGCCTGCGGGGAGTCCTGCGTGAAGGGGGGTTCCGAGCTACCCGCCCTTGAGCTCGTTAGCAGCTGGGTTTTTCCGACGGCGACCTTCATCGGAGAGGCGCTGCTGCTGCCCTCTCCGGCTCCCGCGGCGACGTTGGGGTGTTTAGGGCTTCGGTGACCTACCGCGGCCTTGTTCGTGGCGGCGGTTGCAAGCGCTTGCAGGCGTTAGGGTTTGCTTGTTCCAACGCTACCCAACGCGCCTCAACGCGCTCGCCCACTGCCGCGTGGTGCTGCCAGCTCGAACCGGGTTCCTAGCTACCCGGGGATCGGCCTGTGGGTGGGACCGGGCTTCCTCTTCTCGAAGCTTCGGTCGACCGGGTGTGGAGCCTGCTGGACCGGGCGTCGCGTCATCCATCCATCCTTCCTGACGAGGCGTGGCCTTCGACCGGGTTCCTAGCTACCCGAAGGCGGTCCGTCTTGAAGCTTCCTTGGACCGGGCCCGGGGCCGACTCGATTCTCCCGCTCAAAACTCGCGCCTTCGACGGTTTCAAAGCGACAGCACGCAGGCGTGCGACCTTCCCGAAGCTTCGCGTCACGTGGGTGTTGGCTTCCCTAGCACTCCTCTGCCCGCTCTCTCCTCGAGTGGCATCCGTAGTGCGCTCTGACGTCATCACGACAACGTCACCCTCCACTACCTGCCTTCCCTGCGAAGACTCAGATAGTGCGCCCCCACCTCGCCTCGCCATCCAGAACTTTCCCGGGTGAGTGCGGTCTGACATCACTCCCCCTGACGTCACGACGCACTAACCCTTGGCCCACGCTGCCAACTCTTCCCTCATGGCACGTGGAAAGAACAAACAGAAGAGTTACCGCAACGCCTCCATCAGAAGGGAGGCTACTGAGGAGTTGGCTAAAGGGGGGCGAGCTGCCCGCGAAGCGTGCCTCAACGCCAACGCTTCCCGTAGAGACAAGGGCAAATCACCGGCAGCTACCTCCTCGGCTCCACCGCGACGGGTCTCTCGCAGCAAGAGCCGACCGGCTCCGCAGGGTCAGGTCCACCTCAACTCTAATGGCGGATCTTCCAGTGGGACGAAGACCTGTAACGACGGTGAGGGCCCGATAGGCGATCACGATGGACACGATGGAGGCTAGAAGAACCCGAAGAACCAAAGGGTGGCAGGGGGCACTTCGAACAACAGCAGGGGTGCTCCTTCCCGCCCCCTCCGCGCGACCCCTCGCGACGAGTGGCATCCAGAAGCTGACAGAGGACGTTCGCCGAGGCTACGACACGGACGAAGACAAAGACACAGAAGACACCGAAGGCTCCGCGCACCCCACGCGTCTGGCCCGTGGAGGTGACGATCTCTGCTTGGTCAGACAAAGCTGCAAGGCAGTCCACCTCGGCAGTGATCCCGCTGGAGAAAAAGCCAGCCTTTGCTGAGCCCACCCTTGTGCCGGAGTTGGGTCCAGTGGCGATCATTCCGGACACCGCCATGGCAGCCATCCAGGAGCAAAGGGAGAAATCGGCGATTTTTTATATCCTCGACAGTTCACCCCACGAGACAGTGGTCCACGGGTGGCTGCGGAGGACGTGGCGGCCCAAAGGCAGCTTCGAACTTTGTCGCAGATCCAATGGCTTTTTTGAGATCAGCTGCGACCTCAGTGAAGATCTCGACCTCCTACTCAACGGGGGTCCTTGGTTCCTCGACGGGCGACTGGCCCTCTTCAGACGCTGGTCGCCGTCGCTCCACCTGAACAGAGATCTTTTCTCCACCGTCCCATGCTGGGTGAGCTTCCCAACGCTCGGCCACCTTCAGTCGCTGGATGTCCTCAGCCGGGTCGCGAGCTGCGTGGGCGTACCCTCTCATGCGGGCGCGTGGGTGTCCACCTCCGATGGCGCTCTCCAAGCCCGCGCCCTGGTCGACTTACCGGCGACTAGCGATCCTCCCCGTGCTGTGTGGATCCAATTCCCTGGAGCCGAGGCAGAGCTGATCCCGGTCACCTATGACTACATGCCACTCCGCTGCTCATCGTGCGTCGCTTTCGGCCACGACCTCAGCCGATGTCCCTTCGTCTCCGATACGATCAGATTGGAGGCATGCGCCCTGAAGGCCCGTGCCCATAGCTCGGGGCGACGGCAGGAGGAGGACGACATCGCCGACGGCGAGGACAACACCCCGGATCGGCTTGGGGATCAGGAGAGCCCTAAGGGCTTGCGGCGGGGCAGAAGCAAGCACAAGAGGAACCAGACGACCAGGGGGACATCGGGCCCCAGCCACACGATGGACGACACCGCTGATGACCTCGTGACGACGACGAACAATACCATCACGGGGGTCGATGGCGACGGGGCTGCTGATGAAGCAGGGCCTCCTAACCCTGATGAGCTTCAGGACACCACAACAACGATGGACCTCGATAACCCGGACGACACCGCCGACGCATCGGTAAATGTCTCTGACCTTAGTGGGAATGGGCAAGCTGTCCCGGTCGCTCTGACGGAACAGACCCCAACCATCTTGGACAAGACCACCTCAACGGGCACCGCACCACTGCCCGCAGAGGGGTGTAGAAGGGACAGGGAGAGGTCCATATCCAGGAGGCCCCCGGCAAGCACCAAGATGTCGCGGCGGCTTATGAGCCATGGCTCCTTAACCTCCATCCCAAAGAAAACCAAGTCTGTGGTGCTGGCGCTCTCTGCACCAGGCACAGCAACGGAGGGTGAGTCACACACCGACGAGGAGATCATAACAACGGACGACACAGAGGAGGACGCAGCTGATAGCGCCATCGAGCCCAAGCGCGGACTTGGGAGCAGCAACTAAAGAATCAGTTGACCATGTCGATCGTGGCATGGAACGTGCGCGGTGCTTGCTCACCGGCAAAGAGGAAGAAGATCGCTGGTTTCCTCCGCAACCAAGGGGCAGCGATGGGCCTTTTGATGGAGACGAAGATCACAAAGGACGACAACTCAGCCAAGTACCACGCCGAGTTGTTCCCGCCCGGGTGGAACTCTATCTCCAACGACAGCAACACAGGTAAAGCTCGCATCTGTTGGGGATGGGACCCCAGGATATGGGATGTCGTTGTAAACACCACGTCAGCACAGATGATGACTGCGTGGTGTACCAATATGGGAGGCTACAGGGCGCAAATTGCGGCAATGTACGCGCACACCAAGCCGAGCCGACGCGAGGCCCTGTGGGAGGAGCTCCAAGCCGCTCAACCAGTCGTCACGGTCCCCTGGCTTGTTGCCGGGGACTTCAATGCCATCAGGCGAGACGATGAAAAAGCGGGAGGCCGAGAGGTCTCCAGAAAGACGATGCGCCAGTTCAATGACGCTATCAAGAGTGTGAGCCTCCTGGAGGCTAAGCACCATGGCGGGCAGCTCACCTGGAGCAATCGCCAAAACACGGTTAACCGTGTCGCCTGTCGCTTGGACAGGGTTCTCATCAACGATGCTTGGGCAAGCATCCTTCCCAACACCTTCTCTAACCTTGTATTCTCCCACAAGAGCGATCATGGTGCTCTTGTGATCTCACCTTTTTCTGAAACTGTACCTAAAGTCCGACCCTTCCGAAGCCTTAACTTCTGGCCTGATTGGGATGGCTTCAACGAGGTCGTCGCCCTGGTGTGGAACAAAGAAGTGACCGGGAACCCACTCTTTGTCGTCACAAAGAAACTTCAAACAACCAAGGTTGCTCTCAAACATTGGTCTAGAAACAAGGTAAACATAAACAACCTCAAGAAGGAAGCCATGAAAGAATTCCAAGAAGTCCAAGATGGCCTTCAGATGAACCCTACGTCCCCGGAGTTAATACTCCGTGAGGAAACCCTTTGCGCTCGCATCACCAAGCTTGAAAGGGCGGAGGAGGTGTATTTCTATCAACGTAGCAGGGTGCGGTGGGTCCATGATGGTGAAAGAAACACAAGCTTTTACCAAGGTGCGGTTCGACGCAAAAAGATAAGGGACTCCATCACACACCTCATAGATGCACAGGGGAAGAAAATCCTGGATCAAGAGGCCCTAGAAGGCGAAGCCGTGGCCTTCTAAAGCCACCTTTATACTCAGGAGGACGACAACATCACCACGCCTCGCCTCCAACCTCACCGAACCATCACACCTGAACAAGGACGCACCCTATGTCGCCCCTGCAAGCCCGAGGAAGTCAAATCTGCTCTGTGGTCCATTGGACCTGACAAAGCCCCAGGACCCGACGGCTTCAATGCCTCGTTCTTCCGGTCCTGCTGGCCCACACTCGGTCATGACGTCACAGCGGCGGTCACGTGGCTCATGAGGGGAGGTGCCATGGTCAGGTCCGCAAACCACGCCTTCCTTACCCTTATCCCTAAAACGGAGGGAGCCACCTCCTTGCTTGACTTTCGGCCCATTGCTTGCTGCGGAGTGATATACAAAATCTTCGCCAAAATCCTCGCCGAGAGATTAAAGGGTGTGCTCAAACACCTCATCTCTGCCAACCAGGGTGCCTTCATCCCAGGTCGGAGCATATCGGATTGCTCCCTCTTGGCTGGGGAGTTCCTTGCTGGTTTTGACATAAAGCGGGCGGCCAAAAAAGCCTGCATCAAAATAGACCTCTCCAAAGCATATGACCATGTAGCTTGGCCGATGCTGTGGCACCTGATGGGCGATATGGGCTTCCCCAACACCTGGATCGGCTGGATGAAGGAGTGTGTAACCACTTGCTCATTTTCCGTCCTAGTTAACGGCTTCCCCGCAGGCTTGTTCGGCAGCTCGAGGGGGCTCAGGCAGGGCTGCCCCCTATCACCGCTCCTCTTCACTATTGTGATGGAGTACCTCACGTTGCTTATGGATGAGGGCGAGAGGAACATATCTTACTCCACATACAAAGTCAAAGGCACGTGAGTCCTCTCACACCTGACTTTCACCGATGACGTTTTGTTCTTCTCCGACGGCACAGGACACAGCCTTAGGGGCATAAAACGAATCCTTAAAGAATTCAGCAACACCTCCGGGATCAAAGTCAACCCAACCAAATCAAAGATCTTCTTGTCCAAAGCCACGGACGGGGAACAGGGGAGGCTCGTCGATGAGGTGGGGTTCACGTTGGGCTCCCTGCCCACACGTTACCTAGGTTTTCCCCTCGCCAGCAAAAACCACCGGGCATGCTTCTTCAACCCATGCCTCGATCAGATGAAGGACATGATATCCAAATGGCCACCAGACCGCATTTCCATGGCGGGACGGTGCCTCATCACCAGGTGCAATCTCCAGGGGCTGGTCGCCTTCTGGGCCTCCCAAGGCCACCTCCCCAGCAACGTCTGCGACAGAATTGAAGGCATCTTAGCGAACTTTGTTTGGGGAACCAGCACGCACCACATGAGTTACAACCGCATGGCTAAACCTTTGGGGGAGGGCGGCCTCGACCTACGCACTGTGATGGCCATAAACAAATGGGCTTCCCTAAGGCGGCTTGTATGCTTCCACACCAAACCAGAGTCCATCTGGACAAGCTGGATGAGGCGCAGATACGGAATGACATTCCGACAGCCTGAGGAGCTGAGGCATGGGTTCTCCAATGCTTGGAAGAACATGGCGCGTGCTTGGGAGGAGCACAGCCAGTTGTTCGACCGAACCACGGCGAGACAGGTGTACCTTAGAAATGCTAACACAAACCTTTGGCAACAAGTAGAGCCTGTCGGGGCAACCTGCCAGCTTGGCCGAACGATTTGGCACGGGCCACTCATCCACAGATGGAGCATGACCATCTTTAGAGCAGAAAACGGGGCCCTAACCACCGCACAGAAAATCAAGACATGGGACAGCAATCAAAGCGACCGATGTAGCTTCTGTCGGCTTAGGGAGGACACACAACACCTCTTCTTTAGGTGTCACTTCTCCTTCCAAGTCTGCACCAGAGTTATGAGCTTATGTAACGTCACCATACCAAGAGACGCCGACCTCCAAATCTCGACCACCATTATCAAAGCTACAACCAAAGGCTGGAAACATTGGAAATGGCTGTCCATCACAGCCTGGACATGTACAGCCTATTTCATATGGAAACAAAGAAACAAACGAAGACATGGGCAACAAAGGCTCACCGTGGAGGAATGCTGTTCGATCATCCACAAAGCGGTCAGGGCGGTCGCTATGGCGCGTAGATGGGGCACTGCTGCCCCAGAGCACATCGCCAGAAAGTGGAGACTATTGACCACCACCTGATGAGTGGGTCACAAACTAACCACTCTTACTTAAACAGGTTCACAAAAAGACGGGTTTTTGTATAGTTCCCGCATACCCACAACAGCCCCTTTTTTGTAAAGTCAGTAGGGCTGGTGGAGACGCACCCCACACCTGGTTTAATGGGTGTGCGGTGGGTCTCTCACATATTTTCATATCCTTTTGAGGCTTTTTCAGCCTTCTTTCGGCCGGTGCTTCTCGCACCTAAGGGCCTAGTTGTACGGGTGTTTCTTTCGAAACATCCCTCATCGTTTTATTTATCCAAGCCGAAAGGCAAAATTCCGATGGGAGAGCTCGCACCCAACACCCACTACCTCACCCCCCCTCTACCCTGCCCCCACGTGTCCCACCCCACGTGGCCCTGTCTGACGGGCCGGCCTTCCCCCCCCTTATGGCGCGGGGTAAGAATAAACAAAGAAGCTATCTCCATGCTTCCATAAGATGTGAGGCCGCTGAGGAGATCGCCAAGGGTGGACGCGCGGCTCGTGATGCAAGCATTCTCGCTCGTTCCACCAAGAAGGCCAAGGGCAAGTCACCGGCATGTGCACCACCTCTTGCTCACCGGCAGGGCTCCCGCAGCGCTAGTCGCGCGGCCTCCCGGGGCCATCACCGTCGACTGGAGGAACCAGTGGCAACAAATCCCTGGACGGTCGGGTCCTGTCGGAGGACACTACCACGGGCCCCAACGGCGTACAACAACAATCGAAGACGAAGACGGTGTCGGGTGCTGGGTCCTCGGCTCGCAGCCGGAGCGCGGCCCGACCCCCACCTGGCCCACTTCGGCGTGCGGTCTCCAAGTCACGCCCGAGAAGCTTTGCGGAGGCAACGACCACCAGCAAGACGAAAACCAAGGCGGAGGCTAGACCCCCACGGGTCTGGCCGGTGGAGGTTACCATGTCCGCCTGGACAGACAAGGCTACGCGGCAGTCCGCATCAGCAGTGATCCTCCCTGAGACGGCTCTATCCTTCTCCAAGCCCACCCTCATCCCGGAGCAGGGCCCCACGACGATCATTCCCGACGCTGCCATGTCTGCCATCCAAACCCAACGCGACAGATCGGCGATCTTCTACATCATCGACAGTTCACCCCACGAAACGGCGGTCCGAGGGTGGCTCCGCAGGTCATGGCGCCCCAAAGGCGCTTTTGAACTCTACCGCAGGGACAACGGCTTCTTTGAGATCAGTTGCAACGGCAAAGAAGATCTTGACATCCTTCTTGACGGCGGCCCTTGGTTCATGGACAGACACCTGGTGCTGTTCCGATGCTGGTCCCCGGCTCTCCACTTGGCTAGGGACCTCTTTTCCACCCTTCCCTGCTGGGTGAGCTTCCCCTCGCTGGGTCACCTCCACTCCCTGGAGGTCCTAGGGCGGGTGGCTAGCTGCATCAGCATACCATCCCACGCGGGCTCCTGGCTGTCCAGCACCGACGGTTCCCCCCAGGTGCGTGCTATGATCGACCTCCCAGCGGATCGCGCACCCCCTACGGAGGTGTGGATCCAATTCCCTGGCGCCGCGGCGGAACAGATCCCGGTCAAGTACGACTACTTACCGCTACGCTGCTCGTCGTGTGTCGCCTTCGGTCATGACCTCATGCGATGCCCTTTCGCCTCCGACGCAGTCAGGGCGGAGGCCTGCGCATCCTTTAACCTCTCCCACGGGCCGAAGCGTCAGCGGGAGGGGCTCAACAACAACAATGGCGACAACTCGCTCAACAACAACAATGGCGACAAATCGGGGCGGGTGGCGGACCTCTCGGATGAGGATGGCCACCGGCGCGGCAGAAGCAAGCACAAGAAGACAACTAAGGACAGGGGGGTCTCGGTCCCAGTTCCAGGCACTGGCGACTGTCCCTCTCTGGCGGCTACCGGGGTGAGTGGCCAGTTACCCCTTGCCGCCGCGGCCCCCCCCCCTGACTACACCTCCGGCGCGACCGTGCCCACGCTGGTGGACCCCGCGTCCCCGGCGGACCATGCTGCAGACAGCACTACCATGCCCTGCAAGGAGGGGACGGGGTTGGAGGCGCCGAACCCTCCGGGAGGGGGAGGTCCCTCTGACTCCAATCTGCAGGTGTCGCCCGCCACCGACGACGCGGTCCCTGTGCCGTCCGTGGAGATTGCCCAGAAGAAGGACAGGGATAGGATCCCCACCAGACGCCCCTTGGCGGACACCAAAATGTCCCGGCGGATCCTGAGACATGGCCCCGCGGCCACCCTTCCTAAGAAACTCAAGTCTGTCATTCTTGCCATTTCTGCTCCGGGCACCTCGCTGGTGGATGACGTATCCGCGGACGATGAGGCCACCACCTCGGATGATGGTGCGGTGGTTACGGCTGTTGACGCTCCGGACCCCAAGCGCAGTCTTGGGGGCAACAAATGATCCAGTGGTGATCCATGTCGATCGTGGCATGGAACGTGCGCGGCGCGTGCTCGCCGGCAAAAAGGAAGAAGGTCGCTGGTTTCCTCCGCAACCAGGGGGCAGCGATGGGCCTACTCATGGAAACAAAGATCAACAAGGCGGACAACTCGGACAAACTTCACTCGGAGGCTTTCCCGCAAGGATGGCGATCAACCTCCAATGATTGCCATACAGGTAAAGCTCGCATTTGCTGGGGGTGGGACCCCAGAGTTTGGGATGTAACTGTGGCCACCACGTCAGCACAAATGATGAATGCGTGGTGTGTCAACAAGGGTGGTTGCAGGGTCCAAATATCGGCGGTGTATGCGCACACCAAGCCGAGCCGTCGTGAGGCCCTGTGGGAGGAACTCCATGCCGCTCAACCAGTCGTCACGATTCCCTGGCTTGTGGCTGGGGATTTCAACGCCATCAGGCGCGACGACGAAAAAGCGGGAGGCCGTGAGGTCTCCAGAAAGACGATGCGTCAGTTTAATGATGCAATCTCGCGTGTGTGCCTCATGGAGGCCAAGTTTCTGGGCGGGCAGCTCACCTGGAGCAACCTCCAACACGCCGCTAGTCGTATCGCCTGTCGCCTGGACAGGATTCTCATCAATGATGCCTGGGCTACCATATTTCCTAACACCTTCTCAAATCTCGTCTTCTCCCACAAGAGCGATCATGGCGCTCTTGTCATCTCCCCCTTCTCTGCAAAAATCCGCAAGCTTCGCCCCTTCCGCTACCTCAACTTCTGGCCTGAGTGGGACGGCTTTCTCGACGTGGTTGCTGGGGCCTGGAACCAACAGGTGGTCGGTAACCCGCTCTACGTTACCATGAAGAAACTCCAGGCTACCAAGACGGCCCTCAAGAGCTGGTCAAAGAATAGAGTCAACATCAACAATCTGAAGAAGGATGCTACACGGGAGTTCAACAGGGTCCAGGCTGACCTTCAGACTGACCTGACCTGCCCGGAGTTGATTCTCCGCGAGGAAACTCTCTGTGCCCGCCTCACCAAGTTGGATAGGGCGGAGGAAATGTACTTTTACCAACGCAGTAGGGTTCGGTGGGTTCATGACGGGGAAAGGAACACTAACTACTACCAAGGGGCTGTCCGACGCAAAAAGATGAAGGACACCATCACACATCTCATTGACGTACAGGGGAATGAGGTCCACAACCAAGATGCCTTAGAAGGTGAGGTTGTCGCCTACTTTAGCCATCTCTACAACCAGGAGGAAAACCACAACACCCCACCTCGGCTCCAACCCAATAGGGCTCTCTCACCCGAACAAGGTCGTACTCTCTGCCGACCTTGTGACCCGACGGAAATCAAGGAGGCCTTATGGTCCATCGGCCCTGACAAAGCCCCTGGCCCGGATGGTTTCAACGCTGCCTTTTTCCGCTCTTGCTGGTCTATCCTGGGATGAGACGTCACAGAGGCTGTCACCTGGCTCATGCGCGGTGGCGCCATGGTCAGGTCCGCCAACCACGCTTTCCTTTCCCTCATACCCAAAACGGAAGGGGCAACAACACTCCAGGACTTCCGTCCTATCGCCTGTTGCGGAGTGATCTACAAGACCTTCTCTAAAATCCTGGCTGATAGGTTGAAGGGTGTACTCAATCACCTTATCTCTGCCAACCAGGGGGCCTTTATCCCAGGAAGGAATATCGCTGACTGCTCCCTCCTGGCCGGCGAATTCCTTTTTGGTTTCGACATCAAGAGGTCTGCCAAGAAAGCCTGCATTAAAACCGACCTCTCCAAAGCCTATGATCACGTTTCATGGTCAGCCCTTTGGCACGTCATGCGCTCCATGGGCTTCCCCGACACTTGGATTGGTTGGATGAAAGAGTGCATCACCACTTGCTCCTTTTCTGTCCTCGTGAACGGGTACCCGGCGGGGCTGTTTGGGAGCTCAAGAGGTCTCAGACAGGGCTTCCCTCTCTCTCCTTTGCTCTTCACAATAGTAATGGAGTATCTCACTTTGCTCATGGAGGAGGGTGAGAGGAACAAAGCCTTCCAAACTTACAAAGTCAAAGGCACGCAGGTCCTGTCCCACCTCACCTTTGCGGACGATGTGCTGTTCTTCCCTAATGGTTCTGGTCACAGTCTCTGGGGCATCAAGAGAATTCTGCACGAATTCAGTAACACCTTCGGGATCCAGGTCAATCCATCCAAATCTAAAATCTTTCTTTCCAAAGCTGTGGAGAACGAGCATGGGGACCTCGCCCGGGTTATGGGCTTTACTGTTGACACCCTACCCACCCACTATCTGGGTTTCCCCCTTGCTAGCAAGAACCACCGCGCCTCCTTCTTCAATCCGTGCCTTGATCAGATGAAAGCTATGATCTCTAAGTGGCCTCTGGATCGCCTCTCCATGGCTGGGCGCTGCCTTCTCACTAGATGCAACCTGCAGGGCATGGTATCCTTCTAGGCTTCCCAAGGCCACCTACCTAACAATGTGTGTGACAGAATTGAAAGCCTCCTTGCTGATTTTGTCTGGGGGACGAGCTCGCACCTCATGAGCTACAGCCGCATGGCCAAACCCCTTTCGGAGGGCGGCCTTGGCCTTAGAAGCGTCGAAAACATAAACAGATGGGCGTCCCTCCGCAGGCTGATCTGTTTCCACACGAACCCGGAGTCCGTGTGGACCAGCTGGATGAGGCGTAGATACGGCATGACCTTCCGTGACCCCAACCACCTAAGGCAGGGGTTCTCGAACGCTTGGAAAAACATGGCGCGCGCGTGGGCTGAGCACGGCGCCTTATTCGACCAGACTCACACGGGCATGGTTTTTCTCAGGAACGACAACGCCAAACTCTGGCCGACCATACAACCCCCGGGGGACACCTGCCAGCTGGGCCATCTCATCTGGCGTGGCCCACTAGTTCATAGATGGTGCATGACAATCTTCCGGGCCGAACATGGGGCCCTGGCCACTACCACAAAAATCAAAACTTGGGACAGCAATGAAAACGGCTGATGCAGGTTCTGCCGGCAACAGGAGGACGTGCAGCACCTTTTCTTTAGGTGTCCATTTGCCAACTGCGTTCGCTCACGGATCCTTAGTCTATGTGGCATCATCGCTCCCAGGAATGCCAGCCTTCTTGAGACTGCGGATATCATCGATAAAACTACCAGGGGCTGGAAACACTAGAAATGGCTGTCCATCTCAGCCTGGTCATGCGCGGCTTATTTTGTTTGGAAACAAAGGAACGAACGGCGACACGGCAAACAGTGGCTCAGCGCTGACGATTGCTACAACTTGGTTCATAGGGTCGTTCGGACGGTCGCCGTTGCACGTCAGTGGGGTTCCTCTACCCCAAGCCACATCACCAGGGCCTGGCGCTTAGACAGCCCCTACCTCCTTTAGATGAGTGTGCCCGACATAGGTCACTCTTAATGTCTTGATGTTTTTCTAGGTCCTTGACCTGGGGGTTTTTGTATAGTCCCCCATACTCTTCACCAACCTTTTTTGTTAGTTTATGGGTGTATGGGATGCCCCCCACACCTGGCCTGACAGGTGTGCGGCGTATCCCCCCATACGTATACTCGACGAGGCTCTTATCAAGCCTTCTTTGGCCGGTGCTTCTCGCACCTTGGGGCCATCTCTTGTTCGGGTGCTTCCCTTAGGAACATCCCTCATCGTTTTTATATTTACCAAGCCTTAAAAGGCAATTCCGATGGGAGAGCTCGCACCTCATGAGCTACAGCCGCATGGCCAAACCCCTTTCGGAGGGCGGCCTTGGCCTTAGAAGCGTCAACAACATAAACAGATGGGCGTCCCTCCGCAGGTTGATCCGTTTCCACACGAACCCGGAGTCCGTGTGGACCAGCTGGATGAGGCGTATATACGGCATGACCTTCTGTGACCCCAACCACCTAAGGCAGGGGTTCTCGAACGCGTGGAAAAACATGGCGCGCGCTTGGGCTGAGCACGACGCCTTGTTCGACCAGACTCACGCGGGCAGGATTTTTCTCAGGAACGAGAACGCCAAACTCTGGCCGACCATACAACCTTCGGGGGACACCTGCCAGCTGGGCCATCTCATCTGGCGCGGCCCACTAGTTCATAGATGGTGCATGACAATCTTCCGGGCCGAACATGGGGCCCTGGCCACTGCCACAAAAATCAAAACTTGGGACAGCAACGAAAACGACTGCTGCAGGTTCTGCCGGCAACAGGAGGACGTGCAACACCTTTTCTTTAGGTGTCCTTTTGCCAACCGCGTCCACTCGCGGATCCTTAGCCTATGTGGCATCATCACTCCCAAGAATGCCAGCCTTCTTGAGACTGCGGATATCATCGATAAAACTACCAGGGGCTGGAAACACTGGAAATGGCTGTCCATCTCAGCCTGGTCATGCACGGCTTATTTTGTTTGGAAACAAAGGAACGAACGGCGACACGGCAAACAGTGGCTCAGCGCTGACGAATGCTACAATTTGGTTCACAGGGTCGTTCGAACGGTCGCCGTTGCACGTCAGTGGGGGTCCTTTACCCCAAGCCACATCACCAGGGCCTGGCGACTAGACAACCCTTACCTCCTTTAGATGAGTGTGCCCGACAGAGGTCACTCTTACTGTCTTAATGTTTTCTAGGTCCTTGACCTGGGGGTTTTGTATAGTCCCCCATACTCCTCACCAACCTTTTGTAAGTTTATGGGTGTAAGGGATACCCCCCACAACTGGCCTGACAGGTGTGCGGCGTATCCCCCCATACGTATACTCGACGAGGCTCTTGTAAAGCCTTCTTTGGCCGGTGCTTCTCGCACCTTGGGGCCATTTCTTGTTTGGGTGCTTCCCTTAGGAACATCCCTCATCGTCTTTATATTTACCAAGCCTTAAAGGCAATTCCGATGGGAGAGCTCTCAGTCGTCGCTCTCAGTCGACCCCGCTCTCTCTCTAGAATCGCTCTGCTTTCTCTCTACCCATCCTAGGGTTTCCGCCTGGGGGAGGGGCGCCGCTCAGCTAGGGCGTGCCCTCCCCCGGGCCTCCTCTCTACCCCGACCGCTCCTTCTCCCCCCTACTTCTCCTTCGCTCCTTCCTGGAGGCCCTCTCGCGGGCGTCGCGGCTCCTGCTTCTTCGTCGGCGGGTGTGGCCTTCTGGCGGCGTTCTTTGGGGTGGGCTGAACCGTCTCCGACGCCCGTGCCTCATCGTGCCTGCCGCCTCCCTGGCGGCCCTGTGTGGCCTTGGTGCACGTGGCTCTTTGGCGGTTCAGGGTTGTGCTTCCTCGGTGGCTTCATCGCCGGCTTGCTCCCCGCCTATGGCGAGCTTGTGATCCGAGTGGCCCAGTGCCTGGTCTGTCCACCCCTTGGCGGATCCGGCGTGATCTTGGAGCGCGTGGCTCCTCGACGCCACGGGGGGCGCACCGCCCCTCCCACCCCTGCCTTGGACTGTGGTCCGGGGCTGTTCTCTTCTCCGCGCACTGGTGAGCGGCGACCTTCTACCCCGCCTGCTGGTGAGCGGCGGTTTTCCCCGGCCGTGGACGGTGGTGTCTGTGGTGCGCGGTCCATGCTCCACCGTGTCTCCACCGTTCCGGCCCACCGGGTGGTCTTCCCCGTCCCTCTTGACAGTCCATTTCCCTGGCGCGCCGTGCGTTGTGGCGTTCCGACTCCGCGGTGACCTCCCGATGGTCGCTGTGCCTCGTCGGCGCCTCGGCGGCTGCACCAGCTTGGAGCGGCTAGGGTTTGGGTTTGCTGAACTGGCTCTTCGTCGGTCCGGGCGACCCAACCCTTCATGGTGTCCGTTCTTTCCCGACGGCTGGTGGCCGTTCGTGCTTCTCCGACGCGGCCGCTGTGGCTGGTTGTCCCTCGTCCCTCGCGTGGCTGCCTTGGCGGCTGTGCCAGGGCTAGGGCTTCGCTGATGCGCCCTTGGACGAGCGGGCTCGCTGGTTCTTTCTGAACCGGGCGGTCTGGCCCAGCTGGGCCGGCTCGAGTCGGTCTGTTTGACCCGGCCCGGGTCGGTTCGGTTGACCCACCCTGGCCTGGGCGGTCCGGCTTCTCGTGCGGGCGTCTTTGGGGTCCTGCCTACTTCGTCCTCACCCCGGCGCTGTGGTGCTGCCCCCTCTAGTCCTCACCGCCCGTGGTGCTGATCCGCCTTTGCGCCCACTCGTCTCCACCGCGTCTGCCAGGCCCTTGATGGTGCCGCCGGGTTGGGGTGCTGCTGCTCTGCGGCCCTGTGCACCCTCACCCTGGCGGTCATCTCCATCATGGGCGGACCATGCTTCTTCCTGCCCCGCCGTTGGCTTCACCCCTGGACGGTGGTCCAGGCTTGCTTCACCGACGCTCTGCTGCCCCTTTCCGCTCTGCGACGCTCTCCGTGCCGCGGTGCCACGGTGATGGTGGCAAGTCGCTTGACAGCCACGGCGGTCCTGCTCACTGGGTGAGCTGACCTGGGCCCTGGCGGTCGGGTGTCTTGTCACTCCCTTCCGTGTGGTGGTTGTTCTTGCAGGTGTGTGTTGCAGGTGTCTGCGAGCGTTGCTTTTGTGGGTCCTGTGCTTTGACGACCCCTGCGTGGGTCTAGTGGCCCGACCTTGTGCCAGGTCCCCGTGTTGCCCTGCATGGCCGTCGGGCTCCGGCCTTCTTCTGACCCTTGTTTGGGTCTTCGCCCCTGCGTGGGTTCGGGCCTCGGCCTTGTTCGCCCTCCCCTCTGGGCTATCTCGTGGTGGGTGGGCCTTCGTGCCTCCCTTTGTTTGCTTCTTGTGTGTGTCCAGTCACGCTGGTGGCTGATGCCAGGGCCTCCCCCACATGCACGCCTGGTGTGGGGTCGAGTCGCGTACGCCCTGTGTTCACCCTCTTCTGTCGACCGGTGGTTGGGCCTACCCTGTTGGCGGAACACGTCTGTTGGGTGGGTGCGCTCCGAGCACCCTTTAGTTGCGGACGGTTTTTACCTCCTCTGTGGCACGTCACTGGAGGTCTTTTTCGTCTGTTGCACCTTGCCCTGGTGAGGTGTGACTTGGTTGGTCTTCACCCCTGCGTGGGTTGCGGGCTTTGGCCTTGTACGACCCTTCCCTTTGGGCTTGTCCTGTGGTGGGTTGGCCTCCGTGCCTTCCCTTTTTTGTCTTTGCGTGGTTGTTTCGGAGACGTTGCCTCCCCCTTACTTGCAGTGAGGGGTCGAGCGCACCTCTGTGGTTTCGCCCAGTCATGTGCGACTGCGGCCTGGTCTTCCCCTCACTTTTGGTGAGAGGTCGAGTTACCCTTTTCGAGTTGGGACCGGGCCTGTCTCTTTTCGAGGCCTACGTCGTGGTTTGGACGTTTGGGTCTGCTCAGTCCCGCTGGTGGCCGACGTCAGGGTCCCCCTCCTCGCTCGGCGAGGGGTGTTCTTCCCGCCTTGTGTGTTTCTCGTCTTGCGCCAGTGGTTGGGCCACCCTTATGGCCTCGCACGTTCGCCTGTTCCAGTGTTCTCCACCTCGCTGGTGGCTGGCTGAGAGGGCCTCACTTCTCCCCCCGGGTGGGTGCCTGGTCCGAGCTCGAGCCTTACGACCGGGGGTGGTCTTCCTGGTACTATAGGCATGTGTTTCTTCCTCGCTTAGGGTTTTTGGGGCTTGCCCCGCGCATCGTTGACCTTACTCACCCCCCTACTCGTTTCGCCTATCCCCAGGAGTGAGGTGGCCCTCGACGCTAGGGCCTGATGGGTGTGCGGTCCGTCTACGCATTGGCTCCCTGCCTGGCTGGGCCTGAGTGGTGTGACGAGTGCCGGGGCCACGGCTTTGTATCACGGCGGGGTGGGTGGGTGGGACTGGCTGATCCTTTTGGACATGATGCCCTCCCTAGTCTTCGATGGAGTGGTCTCTTCGGAGGGGTTTCCACTCGTTTTTTGTCGTTCGTTGCGGTACCTTCTCTCTCTGCAGGTACCCCAACCCTTCTGGGGCTTCCCTCCAGGGGCTTGTTGTGGCGCTTGTAATCATGGCCTTGGTACGGCTGTGGTGTAGCCTGGGTGGGACTAGTCACCCTATCCAGGATGTAGAGCGCTTGACTTGTGCGGTCTCTGCTCGGGTCTGTGGCAACCCGGTGGTTTGGGGGCGGGAGCGAGGGGTGGCTTGTACTGGTGCGCGCCTCCGGGTGCCCTTGCCTTCGGGACAGTGGCCTCCCCTCCTCTCCCTCCCTGTTCTTGGTCCCACGACCTTGTGGTGGTCAGCCTTGACGCGTCGGTTAAGGCTCCTTCTGCTGCTAGCCCCCTGGCCAAGTGGGCGCAACCTATCAGTTCCAGCTTGTCGTGGCAACAGGTGGTGAAAATAGGTTGTTCCTCCTTACCCTGTTTACTTAGATGGCCCCTGCGTGGGTTCTACCTTTGTAATCTGACCCCTGCGTGGGCCTTACTGATCCTCGGGCTAGCTAGGGGTCTGCCCGTCTTAGGGCCCTCGATGATACTCCACGAGTGTGTGGTGCCGTTTGGGTACGGATGGGTGTTGGCTTTGTGCCCTCACCCATGTCATGTAATCTTTGGAACCAGGGTATCACCTCTTGGTGGTCTCCTCATCTATTTACCCGCTCTGCTTGCAGGGCCTTCCGATGAAAGTGCCTCGGCGGCTGCGCCTGGATAGGGTTTGGGTCCCCTGGGGCGAGCGGCTTCTTGGTCCTTCGTGGACCGGGTGGTCCGGTCCGCTGGACCGGCTCGGGTCGGTTCTTGACCCGGCTCGGACCGGTTCGGCTGACCCGCCTCGGTCGGCCCCGCAACGCTGATCTGCTCCATCGTGACCCGGTTGGCCTTCTCACTTGGACGGTGGTCCAGGTCTTCCTCCTCGACGCCCTCGGCCTTGGACGGTGGTCCAGGCCCATTTCACTGACACACGCTCTTCCCGGTCTTGGCACTGTAGTTCACCCCGCTACCCCGCCGAGCCTCTGTTCGTGGCTTCATCGTGCTTCTTCCCGGTCTTCTTCAGCTGGACGGTGGTCCAGGCTGCTGCTTCGACGCCCTCTTGTCCTTGGATGGTGGTCCAGGCCCCCTCACCGACACCCTTTGGTGTGCTAACCCTTTTGCAGGTTCTCGTTCTGCGGTGGCGCCGCGGCAGGGGTGACAAGCCGCCCTACCGCCACGGTGGTGGTTTTGCTCGCGGGTCGAGTTGGACCCTGCCCTGGCGGTCGGGTGTCTTGTCACTCCCTTTGAGCGTGGTGGCACTCAGTCCCATCATTCTCTGTCTTGCTGGTTCCAGTCGGCCTGGGACGGTGGTCATCTCTGTTGTTTGTTTGTTGTACTTGTTCGCTTTTTGTTGGACGTTGTCTTTGCCTTGACGACCCCTACGTGGGTCTAGTGACCCGGCCTTGTGCCGGGTCCCCTTGCTGCCCTGCGTGGCTATCGGGCTCCGGCCTCTCTTCGACCCTCGTGTGGGTCTTCACCCCTGCGTGGGTTCGGGCCGCGGCCTTGTTTCGCCCTCCCCTATGGGCTCTCCCGTGGTGGGTGGGCCTTCGTGCTCCCCTTTGTTTGCTGCTTGTGTGTGCCCAGCCACACTGGTGGCTGACGCCAGGGCCTCCCCCACATGCACGCCTGGTGTGGGGTCGAGTCGCGTACGCCCTGTGTTCACCCCCTTCTGTCGACCGGTGGTTGGGCCTACCCTGTTGGCGGGACACGTCTGTTGGGTGGGTGCGCTCCGATCACCCTTTAGTTGCGGACGGTTTTTACCTCCTCTGTGGCGCGTCACTGGAAGTCTTTTTTGTCTGTTGCACCTTGCCCTGGTGAGGTGCGACTTGGTTGGTCTTCACCCCTGTGTGGGTTGCGGGCTTCGGCCATGTACGGCCCTTCCCTTTGGGCTTGTCCTTTGGTGGGTTGGCCTCTGTGCTTTCCCTTTTTTGTCTTTGCGTGGTTGTTTCGGAGACGTTGCCTCCCCCTTACGTGCGGTGAGGGGTCGAGCGCACCTCTGTGGTTTCGCCCAGTCGTGTGCGACTGCGGCCTGGTCTTCCCCTCACTTTTGGTGAGAGGTCGAGCTACCCTTTTCGAGTTGGGACCGGGCCTGTCTCTTTTCGAGGCCTGCGTCGTGGTTTGGACGTTTGGGTCTGCTCAGTCCCGCTGGTGGCCGACGTCAGCGTCCCCCTCCTCGCTCGGCGAGGGGTGTTCCTCCCGCCCTGTGTGTTTCTCGTCTTGCGCCAGTGGTTGGGCCACCCTTATGGCCTCGCACGTTCGCATGTTCCAGTGTTCTCCACCTCACTGGTGGCTGGCTGAGAGAGCCCCACTTCACCCCCCGGGTGGGTGCCTGGTCCGAGCTCGAGCCTTACGACCGGGGGTGGTCTTCCTGGTACTTTAGGCCTGTGTTTCTTCCTTGCTTAGGGTTTTTGGGGCTTGCCCCGCGCATCGTTGACCTTAATCACCCCCCTACTCGTTTTGCCTGTCCCCAGGAGTGTGGTGGCCCTCGACGCTAGGGCCTGATGGCTGTGCGGTCCGTCTACGCATTGGCTCCCTGCCTGGATGGGCCTGAGTGGTGTGACGAGTGCCGAGGCCTCGGCTTTGTATCACGGCGGGGTGGGTGGGTGGGACTGGCTGATCCTTTTGGACATGATGCCCTCCCTGGTCTTCGATGGAGTGGTCTCTTCGGAGGGGTTTCCACTCGTTCTTTGTCATTCGTTGTGGTACCTTCTTTCTCTGCAGGTACCCCAACCCTTCTGGGGCTTCCCTCCAGGGGCTTGTTGTGGCGCTTGTAATCATGGCCTTGGTACGACTGTGGTGTAGCCTGGGTGGGACTAGTCACCCTATCCAGGATGTAGAGCACTTGACTTGTGCGGTCTCTGCTCGAGTCTGTGGCAACCCGGTGGTTTGGGGCGGGAGCGAGGGGTGGCTTGTACTGGTGCGCACCTCCGGGTGCCCTTGCCTTCAGGACAGTGGCCTCCCCTCCTCTCCCCCCTGTTCTTGGTCCCGCGACCTTGTGGTGGTCAGCCTTGACGCGTCGGTTAAGGCTCCTTCTGCTGCTAGGGCCCCCCGGCCAAGTGGGCGCAGCCTATCAGTTCCAGCTTGTCGTGGCAACAGGTGGTGAAAATAGGTTGTTCCTCCCTACCCTGTTTACTTAGATGGCCCATGCGTGGGTTCTACCTTTGTAATCTGACCCCTGCGTGGGCCTTACTAATCCTCGGGCTAGCTAGGGGTCTGTCCGTCTAAGGGCCCTCGATGATACTCCCCGAGTGTGTGGTGTGGCTCTTGTGTGGTGCCGTTTGGGTACGGATGGGTGTTGGCTTTGTGCCCTCACCCATGTCATGTAATCTTTGGAACATGGGTATCACCTTCTTGATGGTCTCCTCATCTATTTACCCGCTCTGCTTGCAGGGCCTTCCGATGAAAGAGCTCTCAGTCAGTCACGCTCTCTCTCTAGAAACGCTCTGCCCTCTCTCTACCCAACCTAGGGTTTCTCTGCTTGGGGGAGGGGCGCCGCAGCTAGGGCGAGCCCTCCCCCGGGCCTCTTTCTCCCCGTCTCCCAACCCCGATCTGCTTCCCCACCCTTGCCGCTCCCCCTCCTGGCTCCTTGCTCCCTCATGGTGGCCTGTTCGGCTCCGCGCCCACGGCTTGCTGCTCCGGTGATCTTTGGTGCTACTGGTCCCCGGAGTCGGCCCTCATTGCGGTTCGAGCGGTGGCCTTTTCGGCATGGTCGTTTCGGCTCCGCGCTTCCCCACCCTCCCGTTCTTGGCTTCATCGATCCCTCCTGATGGCCCTCTCGTGGGCGCGGCTTGGGTGCGGTCCTCCGGCGACGCCTCCCTGGTGGCCTGCTCACTTCGGCTCGCAACCTAGGGCGCTCCGTCTCCGGTGATCGTGTGTGCCGCCCCCCTTGCTCTAGACGGTGGTCTAGGGCCTATGCTTCACCATTTTCGGGTGCTTCTCCGGCCCGTTGCTCATGCACCTGGACGGTGTTTCCGCTAGCCTGGACGGTGGTCCGGGGTTCGTCTCTCCGTCTGTTTGTGTGGTGCGGGCCTCCTCGCGCTGCTTTACGCGCCTTTTGCACTCCGGCGTGGTGGCTTGCATCCTTGGCCCCTTTGGGGCTGTCGATGCTCGCCAGCTGCCGAGTGCCTCACCGTGCCCTTCTTCCCGGCCCTAGACGGTGGTCTAGGGTCCCGTCGCTGGTTCCTTGGCTCACCGCGCGCGGATCCCCGACGGTTCTCTTCGTGCTGCTGTGGCAAGGCGTGCTTCTCCGGGTGCCCCGCCCGTCTGCGGCGCGCTCGGTGGTGTCGTCTCTTGCTGTTGGTTGGCTGGTCGCCGCTTCCTCGCCGGCTCCAGCGCGTGGCGCGGTGGCTTCTCCATGCTGCTGCCCGTGTCCCGTTCGCATGTCTTTGCTTCTGTCCCCGTTGAGCCCTTGCTCCGGGTTGATCGTGTTCCTTCTGCGGTCTCTTCTCGGACTGTTGGTGGCTATGTCGCGGTTGGTGATGACGCTCCTCGTGCCGTCACCGGCGACGGCGTGGTAGCCCCCTCGGCCCGACGTGGCTGCCGAGGTCACCCTCTCCGGGTTGCCTCGGCGGCTGCGTTCGGCTAGGGTTAGGGTTCATTCCCTTGCTGCCCCTGGTGGACCGGGCGGGCTGACGGTGCTGAACCGGTTGCTGGACCGGCCCGGTTCGGCCCTGCTGAACCGGATCGGTTCGTGTTGACCCGGCTCAGCCCGGTTCGTGCCCTGCCCTGGTGCCGTGTCCCTGACGTGCTTGTTTGCGCCAGGTGTTTTCTTCCTGCGCGCCCTGACCTGGACGGTGGTCCAGGTTCTCTTCACCAACGATCCTTGGCTCTGGCGGTCCATCCTTGGCGTTCCTTCCTCACCATTGGTGTCTACTCCGTCGAGCGTGTGGTTCTCATCCAGGGCTCCCTCACGCCCCCTACCCCGGTGTTGCTTGCTTCGGCCCTGCCCCGACGTCTGCCCAACCCGGCGCTGATGTTGCTCGCGTTCTTCTGTGACGGTCCTCTTGCAGTGGGGCGCGGTGGCGCTCCCTCTCTCTGTTTCGTGCAGGTCTCTTCTTGGCGTTGCTATTGCTGTTCGCGTGGGTCGTGGATGTGCGGTGCTGGATCCGTGTCCTCACCCGTCCCCACCCCGGCATCCCTCTGATGGTGTGGCTCTTCCTACTCGTGCCTTGCGTGGTGGTGCGGTGGTTGACTCTGCCGGTGGGCCCCGTGCCTCTTCTGCCCCTGCGCGGGACGCTTTCTTCTTCAACTGGACGGTGGTCCAGGTTGCTGCTTCGACACTCTCCTGACCTTGGACGGTGGTCCAGGCCCCTCATCGACACCCTTTGGCGCGCTAACCCTTTTGCAGGTTCACATTTTGCGTTGGTGCTACGGCTGGGGTGACAAGCTGCTCTACCGCCACGGTGGCCTTGCTCGCGGGTCGGGTTAGACCCTGCCTTGGCGGTCAGGTGTCTTGTCACTCCCTTTGGGCGTGGTGGCGCTCAGCCCCATCTTCCTCCGTCCTGCTGTTTCCAGTCGGCCTTGGACGGTGGTCCTCTCTGCTGTTTGTTTGTGGTACATGTTCGTTTCTGTTGGACGTTATCTTTACCTTGATGACCCCTGCGTGGGTCTAGTGGCTCGGCCTTGTGCCGGGCCCCCTTGCTGCCCTGCGTGGCTGTCACGCTCCGGCCTCTCTTCGACCCTCGTGTGGGTCTTCACCCCTGCATGGGTTCGGGCCTCGGCCTTGTTCGCCCTCCCTCTGGGCTCTCTCGTGGTGGGTGGGCCTTCGTGCCTCCCTTTGTTTGCTGCTTGTGTGTGCCCAACCATGCTGGTGGCTGATGCCAGGGCCTCCCCCACTTGCTCGCCTGGTGTGGGGTCGAGTCACGTACGCCCTGTGCTCACCCCTTCTGTTGACCGGTGGTTGGGCCTATCCTTTTGGCGGGACACGTCTGTAGGGTGGGTGCTCTCCCAGCACCCTTTGGTTGCGGACGGTTTTTACCTCTTCTGTGGCGCGTCTCTGGAGGTGGTTTTCATATGTCGCACCTTGTCTTGGGGAGGTGCGACTTTGTTGGTTCTCACCCCTGCGTGGGTTGGGGTTTGGCAGTTTCCCAGTCGTGTGCGATTGGTGATAGGTTTTCTCCCCCTCACGCGTGGTGAGGGGTTGCTTTGCGTAGTGGTTTTTGGGGGTGACAAGCCGCTCTACCGCCACGGTGGTTTTGCTCGCTGGTCGAGTTTGACCCTGCCCTGGCGGTCGGGTGTCTTGTCACCCCATCTGTGCTTGATTCTATGGTGGGGTTGGCCTCTGTGCTTCCCCCTTTTTTGGCTTTGCGCTGTTGTGTCGGAGACGTTGCCTCCCCCTTACTTACGGTGAGGGGTCGAGCGCACCTCTATGGTTTCCGCCCAGTCGTGTGTGACTGCGGCCTAGTCTTCCCCTCATCTTTGGTGAGGGGTTGAGTTTTAACCCTTTACGAGTTGGGACCGGGCCTGTCTCTTTTTGAGGCATGCGTCATGGTTTGGACGTTTGGGTCTGCTCAGTCCCGCTGGTGGCCGACGTCAGGGTCCCCCTCCTCGCTCGGCGAGGGGTGTTCTTCCCGCCCTGTGTGTTTCTCGTCTTGCGCCAGTGGTTGGGCCACCCTTATGGCCTCGCACGTTCGCTTGTTCCAGTGTTCTCCACCTCGCTAGTGGCTGGCTGAGAGGGCCCCACTTCTCCCCCCGGGTGGGTGCCTGGTCCGAGCTCGAGCCTTACGACCGGGGGTGGTCTTCCTGGTACTATAGGCCTGTGTTTCTTCCTCGCTTAGGGTTTTTGGGGCTTGCCCCGCACATCGTTGACCTTACTCACCCCCCCTACTCGTTTCTCCTGTCCCCAGGAGTGTGGTGGCCCTCGACGCTAGGGCCTGATGGCTGTGCGGTCCATCTACGCATTGGCTCCCTGCCTGGCTGGGCCTGAGTGGTGTGACGAGTGTCGGGGCCTTGGCTTTGTATCACGGCGGGGTGGGTGGGTGGGACTGGCTGATCCTTTTGGACATGATGCCCTCCCTGGTCTTCGATGGAGTGGTCTCTTCGGAGGGGTTTCCACTCGTTCTTTGCCGTTCGTTGCGGTACCTTCTTTCTCTGCAGGTACCCCAACCCTTCTGGGGCTTCCCTCCAGGGGCTTGTTGTGGCGCTTGTAATCATGGCCTTGGTACGGCTGTGGTGTAGCCTGGGTGGGACTAGTCACCCTATCCAGGATGTAGAGCGCTTGACTTGTGCGGTCTCTGCTCGGGTCTGTGGCAACCCGGTGGTTTGGGGCGGGAGCGAGGGGTGGCTTGTACTGGTGCGCGCCTCCGGGTGCCCTTGCCTTCGGGACAGTGGCCTCCCCTCCTCTCCCCCCTGTTCTTGGTCCCGCGACCTTGTGGTGGTCAGCCTTGACGCGTCGGTTAAGGCTCCTTCTGCTGCTAGGGCCCCCCGGCCAAGTGGACGCAGCCTATCAGTTCCAGCTTGTCGTGGCAACAGGTGGTGAAAATAGGTTGTTCCTCCCTACCCTGTTTACTTAGATGGCCCCTGTGTGGGTTCTACCTTTGTAATCTGACCCCTGTGTGGGCCTTACTGATCCTCGGGCTAGCTAGGGGTCTGTTCGTCTTAGGGCCCTCGATGATACTCCCCGAGTGGTTGGTGTGTCTTTTGTGTGGTGCCGTTTGGGTACGGATGGGTGTTAGCTTTGTGCCCTCACCCATGTCATGTAATCTTTGGAACCAGGGTATCACCTCTTGGTGGTCTCCTCATCTATTTACCCGCTCTGCTTGCAGGGCC
>OY856414.1:371845100-371855100 GCA_963693085.1 Alisma plantago-aquatica
ATGCCTTTGGCTAATTCTGCTGGCGTTAGGGGCTGCCTGCCCGTTGCCACCTTGAACGGACTTAGACCTGTTGTCGAAGTAGTTTGGTTGTTGTAGCAAAATTGGGCGATATCAAGTAAATCCGCCTAGTTCTCTTGATTGGCAAGCACATAGTGACGCAAGTAGTCCTCCAAAATGCCGTTGATGCGCTCCGTCTGCCCGTCGGTTTGGGGGTGGTTTGCTGTAGAGAAATTTAAAGTAGTCCCCATAGCAGCAAACAACTGAGTCCAGAACTGACCTGTAAAGCGAGTGTCCCTGTCACTCACTATAGTCCTCGGCAGCCCCCAATGCTTCACTACCTCTTTCATGAAGAGTGTTGCGGCCATCTCCGCTGAACACTTCTTGGGTGCTGGCACGAACGTCGCATACTTGGAGAAGCGGTCCACTATCACCATAATGGACTGGAAGCCTTGCACTTGTGGTAGACCAGAGATGAAGTCCATGGAGACGGACTCGAATGGTCTCTCGGGCACAGGAAGCGGTTGCAACAGCCCCTGCTGTTTGCACTTCTCGGACTTGTCCTGCTGACAAATGAGACAAGTGCGGACGTATTTCTCAACGTCCTCCTCCATCTTGGGCCAAAAATAGCTGCTTGACAATAAGGCGAATGTGCGCTCGGCACCTGGGTGTCCCGCCCACAATGAATCGTGGGTCTCTTGCAGTAGTTTCCCACGAAGTCCACCTGATTTTGGGATGTAGGGGCGCCTCCCCTTAGTGAAAAGAATTCCGCCTTCTTCCCAAAACCTTCTCGTAGAGCCGTCTCGTACCTGCTCCAGTAGGGGCTTTGTGACAGGATCCTCCTCAGTGTATTTCGCCACTTGTTGAAGAATGTCGCCACTCGCAACGACGATTGCAGAAACTATCTCTGTTGGATCCTCAGGTTCGATGCGCCTACTCAACGCATCTGCCACCGTGTTGTGCTTTCCAGGCTTGTATCGCAGCTCCATGTCGAACTCCGCCAGGAAATCTTGCCATCGGGCTTGCTTTGGGGTCAGCTTCTTCTGACCGTTGAAGCAACTCGTTGCTACATTATCCGTCCATACCACGAATTTGGAACCCAGCAGATAAGGTCTCCAAATTCTAAGACAGTGAATCACAGCCGTCATCTCCTTCTCGTGCACGGAGTACCTCTGCTCCGTAGCACTTAGCTTTCTACTTTCGAAGGCGATAGGGTGCCCCTGCTGCATAAGGACTCCCCCAATAGCTCGATCGGACGCATCCGTGCATACCTCAAATGCATGTGCAAAGTCGGGCAACGACAGAACAGGTTCAGACATAACCGCCATCTTTAACTTCTCAAAAGCATGCTGGCAGTCCGGGCTCCACTCATACTTGGCTCCCTTTTTAAGCAAGTCGGACAAGGGTGCTGAGATCTTGGAAAAGCTCCTCACGAACTTCCGATAATAGTTGACGAGTCCCAAAAATGAACGCAACTCGTTTACGTTCTTAGGAGTTGCCCACTCCTGAATAGCCACCACCTTCTTTGGATCCATCAAGACTTTGCCCTCTTGGATGATATGCCCTAAGAACTCAATTGATCGTTGGCCAAAAGAGCATTTCTCCGGCTTAAGATACAATTGATGTTCCCTTAGGCGATTCAAGACCAATCTCAAGTGATCCTTGTGCTCGTCCATATCCCTACTATAGACGTCAATATCATCCAAGTAAACAACGACAAAGTCATCAATATAATCCGAAAGAACATTATTCATTAATGTGCAGAAAGTAGCCGGGGCGTTTGTCAACCCAAACGACATTACAAGAAACTCGTATGCACCATAACGAGTTACACATGTCGTCTTGTCCTCATCTCCTTCTCTGATTCGAACCTGATAGTACCCTGAGCGCAAATCCATCTTGGTGAAGATCCGATCGCTCCCCAGTCTGTCGAATAAATCTTCAACGTTGGGCACTGGATAGTTGTTGCGGATAGTGACTTTGTTCAAGGCCCTGTAGTCTATGCACATTCTAAGGGACCCGTCCTTCTTCTTTTGGAAAAGGACCGGGGCACCGAATGGCGCTTTACTTGGCCTGATGTAACCAGCGTCGAGCAGTTCCTTCAATTGCCTCCTTAACTCCTCCAAATGAGCAGGGGGCATGCGGTACGGGGCTTGGGCCGGAGGCCGGGTGCCTGGTACCAGTTCAATGGCGTGGTCGATATCTCTCTTTGGAGGCAGCTTTGCAGGCAAATTCTCTGGCAGCACATCCCTGAAATCCCTCAGGATTTGATGCAATTCCTGCGGCGCCACTGGGCTCGGCGGTTGCTCCTCCTTCAGTAGAGCTAAGAAAGTTTCCTCTCCCTTCCTTAGGCCATCGGCAACTTGCAGCGCGGACAGCAGTGGGACCCCTTCCTCGGTCATCCGTATTGCCGTTAAGAAACAGGGCTTTGGTCCTCCCATAACCAATATCCCTTGCAGATGTGGGATGACAGCAGTTTGTGACTTAATCAGAAAATCCAGGCCAAGGATTACCTAAAAGTCGTCAAGACGAGCGACCAGTATTGTCGCTTCTCCAGTCCAGTCCCCCAACTGAATTTGACTAACTGTCGTCCCCTGAATGGATGTGGGCTCCGAGTTAACTGCCTTAACCCTTCCACCATCTTTCAGTCCTTTCAACTTTAGCGTGTCCTTTTCCTTCTCAGACACAAAGTTGTGGGTGGCCCCCGTGTCCACCATGACTTCCACCGGCACTCCATTTATCTTTGTAGCAAAGTAAAGGAGTCTGTTCCTCCACGGTCTCACCGGCTGAGAAGCAGCGATAGCATTCACTAACTGAATGGGACAAGCCTGAGGCGGTTCCTCCCGTCTTGGTTCAGTGACTAAGGTCTTCATCTTCTCTCGATCTGGGCAATCCATCAATCGATGCGGTTGGTTGCAGAGGTAACAACGTAGAGTCCCCACTCTGACGTTACGGTTGGATGGGCCGTCTCCAACCTTGCTGCCTTGGCCCTTGGGACCCTTCCCAAACGGCCTGTTGTCGGTGAAGTCCAGACGTCCGTTCGGCAGAACGTTCGTCTTCTTGTTGAGAGAGTCTAGAGTCTGGCTGAGGGGTCGGGCAGCGGTTACCTCCTGTAACCGTCCCGACATTTCGTCCAGTTTCCTCATCATCTGGGAGATCTGATCCTCCAGGACGGAGACTCGTTCTCGCTTCCTTTCTTGTTCTTGATTTCCATCTTTCTCCATTGTTGTTGCAGGCGTCGGATCCGACTGTCGTAGCAGCTCTGATACCACTTGTCACACCCCTTAATTCACTAAGGTGCGCGGCAGTGAGGTTTACCTTCCCTCACTTCAGCATTCACTCGATTTCTTCTAAGGGACTTAGAGAAATTCACACTAAGGAAGAGATAGAGCAATCACAAGGAACAAGAAGCAGTTGTCGGAGACTTCTCTTTCACTATGGCACTCTCAACGTGCTGTACAAAACTTTTACAAGGCTTGCACAACTCAAGTCGATCCAATCCTCAATTGGATTCACTTAACTCCCCGTGAGTTCTCCCTCGACTTGGTTGGCTAAGTCCCTATTTATATAAGCGATGCACTAGGCAGTTACAAAGATAGAGGGGCGCGAACGGTTTCCAACAAGACCCGTCGCGTCCCCTAACTCCCAAGGGTCCGCCCTCTACGGCCCTTTACATATAACGACGGTTCAGAGCAGTTGCTGGCGGTTACCGGCCTTCCACCGTGCAGGGGCATCCACGTTCCCACGTCCTTGCCCACGTTCGCTCCCACACTTGCCCCGTTGCGGCGGCAAGCGTCACATCCCTTGCTGAAGCGTCGCGTCTCCATTTGGCAACGGTTGCGTTTGCCCACGACCCGCGTCGTGGCTACTCGCACCGGTTCGCTGAGGTCCCGCGCCCGAGCGGCAGTTGTAAATTCCACCCGCGTCCCCTCGGTCTCAGCCGCCTCCCGCTCACGGTCCCAGAAGTTGTGGCGTCGGTTTGGTCGCTTGGCAGTCTCCCCGCTGTCGCCTCCGTGCGTCCGAGCCTTTGACTCGCTCCCGAGTCACGTCCGAGCTAGCTCGCGAGCTAGCGTGCGGGTCAATCGAGCTGAGCGCGGCACTGGCGAGCTGCACGCGCATCGACTGAGCTGGAGTCGAGCTATCCCGAGCTGACTCCCTTCACTTGGAGCTGAACCGAGCTGGATGCAGCTCCTTAGGAGCTAGGCCGAGCTTCCCCCGAGCTGGCCCGAGCTCCCTCTCGCATGCCTTGGTCTTTATGAGCTTTGAGGGGTCACAGTAGGCCACTATCCTACCATCGAAAGTTGATAGGGCAGAAATTTGAATGATGCGTCGCCGGCACGATGGCCGTGCGATCCGTCAAGTTATCACGAATCATCAAAGCAACGGGCAGAGCCCGCATTGACCTTTTATCCAATAAATGCATCCCTTCCAAAAGTCGGGGTTTGGTGCACGTATTAGCTCTAGAATTACTACGGTTATCCGAGTAGCAGTTACCATCAAACAAATTATAACTGATTTAATGAGCCATTCGCAGTTTCACAGTTTGAATTTGTTCATACTTGCACATGCATGGCTTAATCTTTGAGACAAGCATATGACTACTGGCAGGATCAACCAGGTAGCATTTCTCCTCGGTTCAAGCAACTCGGCCACGACCGACCCCCCTGCCGAAGCGGGGTAGCACGGAAATGACCAAGTGCCATGAGATTTGCCGAAAGGGACACAGACATCCGCCGGCCGAAGGGCCGATATAAAAGCCTGTCGCATATGCGAGCGGGGCTCAAGGGTCCACCCATACTCAAAGGCAACGAGCGTGCAAGGTTCTCATGTTCCTCAGACAAATTAGACATTAAGCCAAGTCGAGTGAGAACCATAGCAACCGATCGATGGCAGCCATCACATGCATGCGCCGCATGGCGGATCAAGCACAAGAATGGCCTTCGGTCAAGTTTAACACCAGCCATGTAGAATGGATAACACATTGCCCAGACATAGAGCGAGCCACGATGCGGCAAAAGGAAAGAGCAAAGTGCCAAACTAGCTATCACTGTCAAGTACTGTACTAGAGCTTCCCCTTGTAGTTCCTCGACCGTGTCTCATTCAGCAACGAAGCAGCAAGCCACTCTTACGCCGACACGGAACTCACAGCACCGGAAGCCCGCGGCCGCACCCCAATTAATGGGAAGCGGAACACAAGACAACTGATACATCTGGAGCACCGCCGTGCATGTCAAAATATAATGCCGACCAACCAAGCACCAGTAGCGAGCCACTGATGCGATCTGATTGCACTGTCCAACACCAAGCAACCGAAGGCAGCTACACACCGAGAGCTGGAACGGGAGAACAAGTTCAACCCAACCGAGCACACCTGATGGAGGAGCTTCGAGGCACCGCAGTTGTGGGCGAAGAACAGCAACAAACAATATACCGAAAGGCGAAAAAGAACCAAAGGCGTAAAGCCAATGGTGAAGGGCTACCGTGCCGGCTGACACCATGCAACCGAAGGAAGCATCACTCCGAGAGTTCTCACGGGGAAACACATTCTACCCGAAAGAGCACACCTAATGGAGGAGCTCATAGGCACCGCAGTTGCGAGTGAAGGACGACAATGGTATGGGAAATAACATTATCCGACAAGTTTAGCGCTGCCTCTCGGGTTGGTGATACATATATCGAGCCGTCAAAGCACTAGGCTCACTGATGGAGACATCACTCATTAATCCCAAGGCAACAACCCATACCGACGGAGTAATGTCACCAACAGTTGGCAAAGTGCTTGGCGGCACGATATACAAATGTATTCTCACATAGCACTCGTCAAGAGAAATTCAACCCCAGAAACACATCCGTCCACCACAACAGGGATAACTCGACCTGCAACGATGAGCTATGTGGCGCTAAGGCTGAACTAAGCCTAAAAAGCAACAAATATACCGGGCTGTCACGCACAATGCTCACTGAAGGGGACATCACTCAAGAAACTCAAGGCAACAACCCATACGGATGGAGAAATGTCCCAAACAGTGGGCGAGGGGCTTGGCGGCACGTTATATTACCGAATCTCACATTCCACTCGTCACGAAGGATTCAACCGAAGCACCACATTCGTCCACCGAAGCATTAACCCCAAAGGGAAACGTGCCGTGATGAAATCTTATTTGGCACATAGGCTGAATCAAGCGTGAAAAGCAAAACATGGCGGAATACCAACCCGAAAGGCAACGCGGAGACGACCACAAAGCCATCAACAGCCCCATACAGAGCATTCGATGGCAGAGGCAACTGGCAAGCAATTGATTGTGTGCGGGGGTGAGAAAAACACGCAACATTAGATTCTTGAGGCAACGCGATTGCTGGCCAGTTGCAAGGTCCACTCCTTGTATGCAAGTGAAAGCCACCCGCGGGCAATCATGCATTGCTATTGCGAGGGGCCATTGCGCACCCCAAGCACCCATTCCCACCCCCATACCATAGACTGGCGCACGTTTACACGACCATGTATGTCACATTGCAGAAAGCATCCCCAAGGGTCGAAAGTCACGCAAGCGAGTTGCGCAACAGGCACCCCGCAAGCGAGTGCAGCAATGTCAGCCCAGCAAGCGAGTGCCGCAAAGCAAGCCCCGCAAGCGAGTGCCGCAATGCAAAGCCCAGCAAGCGAGTGCCGCTATGCATGTAAGCATTCCATCATCCTACATTTTGCGTGCTGCCCCGCGGGTTGGTGATACATATACCGGGCCTTCACGCACAAGGCTCACCAAAGGAGACATCACTCAATAAATCCCAAAGGCAACAACCCATACCGATGGAGTAATGTCGCCAACGGTTGGCGAGGTGTCTGGCGGCCCGTTATATTAGTGTATCCTCACGTCACGCTCGTCAAGCAAAATTCAACCAAAGCATCACATTCGTCCACAACCATAGGGAAACTAATCAACCTGCAGCCATGGAGCCATGCAGAGCTAAGACTGAACTGAGCCTGAAAAGCAATCGATATACCGGGCCGCCATGCACGAAGCTCACTGAAGAGGACATCACTCAAGAAACTCAGAGGCAACAACCCTTACGGACGGAGCGATGTCCCACGGCAGTAGGCGAGGTGCTTGGTGGCACGTTATATTTCCGAGTCTGACATTCGACTGTTCACGAAGGACTCAGCCCAAGCACCACATTCGTCCACCACAACAGGGAAATGAATCAACCTGACGCGATGGATGTAATTTGGTGCATAGACTGAATCAAACGTGAAAAGCAAAACATGGACTACAACCAACCACATTCGGCTGTTCACGAAGGACTCAACCCCAGCCCCGCATTCGTCCACCACAACAGGGAAATGAATCAACCTGACGCGATGGATCTAATTTGATGCATAGACTGAATCAAACGTGAAAAGCAAAAAATGGACTACAACCAACCACATTCGGCTGTTCATGAAGGACTCAACCCAAGTCCCGCATTCGTCCACCACAACAGGGAAATGAATCAACCTGCCGCGATGAATCTAATTTGGTGCATAGACTGAATCAAGCGTGAAAAGCAAAACATGGACGACAACCAACCCGAAAGGCAACACGGAGCTGACCACAATGCCATCAGCAGCCCCATACGAGGCATTTGATGGTAAGGGCAACTGGCAAGCAATCGATGGTGCGCGGGGTGAGATAATTACGCAACCATAAACTCAATAGGCAACGCGATCGCTGGCCAGTTGCACGGTCAACTCCATAGCTATAGCTAGTGGAGAGCCACCCGCGTGCAATCCACAGCATAACTATCGCTCGAGGCCCCTGGGCACCCCGAGCATCCCCACCCCCATACTATGGATTGGCGCACATTTACACGAACGTGAAGGGTAGACATTCAAATGCCTCCCCAGAGGTCATATTTGAGTTCCTGAGGCAATGCGTGGACACGATCGGATCGTGGTAGGCGCAAAGTGCAAGGCCCGCAAGCGAGTGCAGCAATGCAAGCCCCGCAAGCGAGAGCCGCTATGCATGCAAGCATTCCGTCATCCCACATTTTGTGTGTTGCCGCACGGGTTGGTGATACATATAACGGGCCGTCACGCACAAGGCTCACCGAAGGAGACATCACTCAATAAATCCCAAAGGCAACAACCCATACCGACGGAGTAATGTCGCCAACGGTTGGCAAGGTGCCTGGAGGCCCGTTATATTAGTGTATCCTCACGTCACGCTCATCAAGCAAAATTCAACCAAAGCATCACATTCGTCCACAACCATAGGGAAACTAATCAACCTGCAGCCATGGAGCCATGCGGAGCTAAGACTGAACTGAGCCTGAAAAGCAATCGATATACCGGGTCGTCATGCACGAAGCTCACTGAAGAGGACATCACTCAAGAAACTCAGAGGCAACAACCCTTACGGATGGAGCGATGTCCCACGGCAGTAGGCGAGGTGCTTGGCGGCACGTTATATTTCTGAGTCTCACATTCGGCTGTTCACGAAGGACTCAAGCCCAAGCACCGCATTCGTCCACCACAACAGGGAAATGAATCAACCTGCCGCGATGGATCTAATTTGGTGTATAGACTGAATCAAACGTGAAAAGCAAAACATGGACTACAGCCAACCACATTCGGCTGTTCACGAAGGACTCAACCCAAGCCCCGCATTCATCCACCACAACAGGGAAATGAATCAACCTGCCACGATGGATCTAATTTGGTGCATAGACTGAATCAAGCGTGAAAAGCAAAACATGGACGACAACCAACCACATTCGGCTGTTCACGAAGGACTCAGCCCAAGCACCACATTCGTCCACCACAACAGGGAAATGAATCGACCTGCCACGATGAATCCAATTTGGTGCATAGACTGAATCAAGCGTGAAAAGCAAAACATGGACGACAACCAACTCGAAAGGCAACGCGGAGCCGACCACAATGCCATCAACAGCCCCGTATGAGGCATTTGATGGAAAGGGAAACCGGCAAGCAATCGATGGTGCGAGGGGTGGGATAATTACGCAACCATAAACTCGAGAGGCAACACGATTGCTGGCCAGTTGCAAGGTCAACTCCATAGCTATAGCTAGTGGAGAGCCACCCACAGGCAATCCATAGCACAGCTATCGCTCGAGGCCCCTGGGCACCCCGAGCATCCCCACCCCCATACCATGGATTGGCGCACGTTTACAATAATGTGAAGGGTATGCGTTCAAAAGCCTCCCCAGAAGTCACATTTGAGTGCATGAGGCAATGCGTGGATATGACTCGACCGAGGCCCAGAAGTCACATTCGAGTGCATGGATATGACTCGACCGTGGCGCATACAACCCAAACCAATAGGTATACTTTCAAATGCCTCCCCAAAAGTCACATTTGAGAGGGTGAGGCAATGCGTGGATACGACTCGACCGTGGCGCATAACCCTCAAACCAATAGCTATACTTTCAAATGCCTCCCCAGAAGTCACATTTGAGTGGGTGAGGCAATGCGTGGATACGACTCGACCGTGGCGCATAACCCCCAAACCAACATGTAATATCTCATCATCCGAACGTGTTTGTGATGCCCCACGGGTTGGCGATACATATACCGGACAGTCGCACACAAGGTTCTCACATCACGCCACATGGTCGTGCAGCTCGACCAGCCAGCAATTGGCATTCCGGTTGCTTTGTCATCATCATCATCATCATTCATTCATTCTTCTTCTTCTTCAAAGATCTTGATATATATATATATATATATATATATATATATATATATATATATATATATATGTCATTTGTCGCAATTGCACAACTCATTCTCGCAAATCCCACAAGCCAGTTCTGCAATTCTCACAAATCCAACAAGCCAGTTCTAAAATGGTCGCAACCAGCGCACACGAGTGCACAAACACCTCAAGCGGGTGCAGCAATTGTGAAATTGACTCGACAAATAGTCGTTAGGCATCATTATATGGATGACTATCCATTAATCCCAAATCCCAAAATCGGTCTGTGGACTACCCCCATACCATAGACC
>OY856414.1:371862600-371887600 GCA_963693085.1 Alisma plantago-aquatica
CTTTCACAGCCTTTCTTCGGCCGGTGCTGCTCGCACCTAGGGGCCTCCTTTGTACGGGTGTTTCTTTTCGAGACATCCCTCATCGTTTTTTTTATCCAAGCCGAAAGGCAAAATTCCGATGAAAGAGCTCTCAGTCTATGGCTAAGGACAAGGGTAAGACGAAGAGGCAGTCCTACCTTTCTACTGCTGTACGACGCGAAGCGGAGGAGGAGAGGGCCAAAGGTGGCCAAGCTGCGCGGGAGGCGTGGGCTCACGCGAAAGGAAAGAAGAAGGTCTCCTACGTCCGCTCGCCCACACCCTCGACCCTGCGGTCACGGTCGGCCTCTCAGCGACGGGCCTTTGGGGCCGATGGGGGTTCTACCAGCGCTGTGGCTCAGGAGGGCAAGCAAGGCCAGGGGCATGAGGCGGAGCAAGCAGGCGACGCTGGGAGTCGACGGAGCTCCTCCCAGGTGCCTGCTGAGAAGCAAGTCAGAAGCCGGAGTCGACCTGGTGGTGAGGCCCAAACCAGGCGGGCGACGTCTCGACGACAGCTGAGCGCTGCTGGGAGATCCTATGCACAGGTGACGGCCGTGGGTCAGCCGGAGACGGTATGGCCCATGAAGACGGACGCTGCGGAGTGGTCACAGGTGATAGGTAGACAGTCCCAGATAGCAGTAATACCAAAGGATAGGGTGCTCGCCTTCTTTGAGCCAACCAACGATGCTGAACGAGGCCCTGTTGCTGACATCCCGGCGACGGTGATGGAGGTGTGCTTGGAGGAGAGCTCGACCGTGGCAACATTCTACGTTCTGGATGCTGCGCCCCACGAGCAGGTTATCCGAGGCTGGCTCCGACGAGTGTGGAGACCCCGGGGCAGTTTTCAGCTTGCCCGGCGGGACGGCGGGTTCTTCGACCTTCACTGTGATGAGAAAGCGGACCTGGACCTCCTCCTTGACGGGGGTCCATGGTTCTTCGATGGTCGGCTGGTGGTTTGCCGCAGGTGGACGCCATCGACAAAGCCGACAAGGGACCTGCTCTCATCAGTCCCTTGTTGGGTTTCCTTTCCCACGCTGGGGCACCTACGCTCGCTGGAGGTTCTGGCCCGGGTCACCAGTTGTGTGGGGAGGCCCTCTCACGCAGGAGGGTGGGTGTCGGCGGCTTCAGGTGAGACCCAGGCGAAGGCCCTGGTGGATGTTCCTGCGGATCGCGACCCGCCGCGGGAGGTGTGGGTGCGTTTTCCGGGGGGGAGGCTGAACTGGTGCCGGTGACCTACGACGTTCTGCCGGCCCGTTGTACCTCCTGCAAGGCCGTCGGGCATGGGCTGCATCGATGCCCGTTCGTCTCCGACGCGGTCAGGGCGGAGGCGCAGCGGGTCATGGCTGCTGGTGGAGACCGGTCCAGGAGCAGGTCACGCGTGGAGAAGCTGGGACCGGTAGCCGGCGAGCAGACCAGAGGAAGGAGCACATCCAAGAGGCGGAGGGTGCAGACACAGGTCCAAGGTGGAGGCGATAGCTCGAGGGCACTGGCAAACACGGGCGAGCAGTCTCCTGGAGCCGGCGACACCAATGTTGCGGACGCCACCGCCACTGCCGAGATGGCTAACCCAAAAGAACAGGGCGACGGTGAGTCGGTTTTGAACAAGGATACCCCGGCAGTTACTGTTGGGACACAGGGAGCTGTCCTTGGAGGTGATGTGAGCGCCCTTGCCGACATAGATGTGATGAGCGGGGACGCTGTGGAAACCTGTAGCTCCGACGAGTCCTCCAGGAACATGGAGGGGGGACCGAGTCCTTCTGAGGGAGAAGGTCCACCCGTCATTGTCCCTGTGGAGGTGCCCTCCGAGGAGGGTGTCGCTCCTGATGGTGCGGAGCACTCACCTCCGAAGGTGGGATCCAAGAAGGGCAGACAGGTCTTGCTGAGGGCGGCGACGGGATGTACCAGAATGTCAAGGTGCACTGTCAGTAGGCGACCACCGGTGACGATGAAGAAGCAGAAAGTCATCATCACCTTGTCGACACCAGGTTTTTCCTTTGCAGGTGACGAGTCAGACAAGGATGTGGAGGAGGGTGAACAAGAGATGATGGATGACATGAGGGGTGTTGTGCACTCCGCCGAGGACGAGAAGGACTCCAGGCGGAAGCCTGGGAGACAGTTTTGAGCCCAATCCCCCCTCCGGTTCCTATGTCATTGCTGACTTGGAACCTGCGTGGCGCTTGCGAGCCGGCAAAAAGGAAGGTCGTGGCCTCCATCGTACGGCAACAAGGAGTTACGATGGCCATGCTTGTTGAGACCAAGCTCACGAAGGAGCTTGGTGGTGAGAGGATCGTGAAGGAACTGTTTCCAAAAGGTTGGAGGTGTGTGTCTAATGTGGAGGTGTCTGGAAAAGCTAGGGTTTGCTGGGGTTGGGACCCTAGAGTGTGGACGGTGGAGGTGTTCGTTGTCTCTGCGCAGCTCATCTCGGCGTGGTGCTGCAACAAAGGAGGCGCTAGGGTGTTGATGTCGGCGGTGTATGGCCACAATCAACCCCAGCTGTTACGACCCCATCTGAGCTTAATTGGTAAACTAGGGTTTACCTAGACAATTGCAAAGATTAATTGGAATAATCATTCTTGAAATCTAATTAATGACAATAACACAATTAAGATGTTTTATGTGGTTCAATGCGATGAAACAAGAGTTTAAAAGAAAAGAAAAAGTTAAGGGTGTTCTTTGTGTTACATATAAATCCTATCTTATGCCCTAATCTCATGATTTGAGGAAATTGTGAGATCGGGGTGTAACAGCTTGGTATCAGAGCTTAGGGTGAGTTGTCAAGGACCATTAAGTTAGTAAGTTAGCGTCATAAGTGTGGCAGATAGGAGATGTTTGATGTTAGCTTTGGGGATTTGAGTATTTGGATATCCTGGCCCGATATCTGAGTACTTGGATCAGCCAGTACAAGCTACTCTGTCTATTCTCTCACGTATACCCTGGCCAGGTATACAGTGGAAGAATGGGCTAGAGATGAACCCTAGAAATGTTAGGGTTAGAAAACGAGAAAAGAAACAAGAATTAAGAGCATAAATGTAAAAGGAGATAGAACTTACATTTCATAATGTTGTTTTTGTTGGAAATGTATAGAAATTCTCTTATATGTTTGAATTGAAATATTCAATACTTTGAAATATGGGTCTTTAATATCTGTTGTACACTATGCAATTGTAGCATTTATTGATTTCACTCTTTGTAACAAGTAGACTAGAATTGACCTTTGAATGAACTTTTGTTTCTATGGTTTTGCCCGCTGATTCGAGTGAAATTGACATCAACAGGTCTGTTTAGGTTTTCAGTCTGTACACGATTCGGCCGAGTTGTATGTGATTCGGCCGAGTTTCCTTAATAGGTAATCGAACAGCAAACTGATCGGCCGAGTTGTATGTAATTCGGCCGAGTTTCCTTTTTCAGGAAATCAAACGGCAAGTTGATCGGCCGAGTTGTGAAGCAATCGGCCGAGTTTCTGACCAATCGGTCGAGTTTCTGAGCTGTGAGTGGCAGTTCAGGAAGAATGTAATTCTTGTAGTTCTTGGCTTCAGGACTTCAGGTTTGGCCTGGTCCGGTTGGCAGGATGCGTTACTAGGATCTAATGAATCCTATCAATAGTATAATAAGAATAGAATTTGAATAATTAGACCCACATCAGAGTAAGAATGTACATACAGTAAGATGTTGAAACATATGGGCAAGATCAGAACAACTAAGAATTAGTTGAAACTGATATCTGAGGTTTCACTTTGGGGTCTCAAATGTGAAACCCTTAATTAGGAATAATAGAACATGATATGAAGCTCATAATCAGTTTATTGATTAATTTTGCATGAACTATACATATGAAATATATAAAAGATATGTGAAATGTATGTATGTATGGTTCAAGATAATAAGAATCAATCATGAAGAATGAATCATATAATAGAGTATAATGCTTTTATGAACTCTAAAGCAAAGGCTAAGTAGAGAATAGGGTTGAGCATTCAATAGGTCCATAAAAGTAAACAAGATCGTATGAACATGTAATTCATAAGACTATAACAACAAACTAGTTTCTAAGCAAAGAACATAGGTGTAGTTTAACATATGAATAAGTCATACAAAGGTGGACTGTATTCAGAAGAGAAAAACACGATTGAAAGAGAAACTATGTTTGACCCATGCATGATCCACTTGATTTAAAAATGAAGAATAGGTAATGTATTCAACATGAGGAAAAACTAATAGAAGGACTATTAATTTAGAACGTTAACTTCATAATAGTATAAAGATAAAGGAGGAAATATGTGCAACATGGTATACATGACCATACATATGAATAAGCAACATGGTCATAAGAGAAAAAATTAGAATTAAAGATGACGGGTTAAAGAGTAGTATATGGTAAGAGGACTATGAAACGTAAGAAAGGGTTTGAAATATGATAGAGAAGTTATAAAATAAAGAGGTTGTGAGATTCAAGCAAGTGTTAATTAATCGAATATCTCTGTTGATAACTAAGTAAATCTTCATACGAGAATGCATTAAGGGAATGTTTGAATACAAGTTTTCCAAGTCTCAAAGTCATCTTCTCTTTCATATATTCCTTAATGAGAGCAAGGTGGGAATGAAATGATAGGAAAATGAAACATATATGATGCATAACTACCTTGGTAGGGTCATCTAGTGAATGTAATAGTGACATACAATATGATGAAGTGTGATAAGAAATAAGTTCTTGTGTGATAGCAAGAATGATGAATAATCTATTCCTATCTTAAATGCTTCAATGTTAATGATGTTTATTGTATATAATCATATGAAAAGGATAGGTAGCAAAAAGTAAAGAAGTAATGAATGAGCAGAGAGATATGGGAAAACACTAGCTTTGTGTAATATGTGAATTTGTTTTTACATGTATGATTTGTTGAAGGCATATTAAGGTATGAAAGTTGGTTCTACATATGATTTCAGGGTATTTGTGTAAGCTATATGTTAAATTAAAGGCGTATGATATTTGTAGTAATTCATACATGATATGCATCTTGCTATTGTGTATTTGTGATATGGTGATACGGTTTGGATGATGTCAGAACACATGGAGAGATACCCTGAACAAGGTAGTCATACATATTCACTCATATTAATAGAAAGGGATGATAATTAGATTGTCTCGACAAGTAACCCTAATGAGGTGTAGCTTGTTATACCTAGCTCTAATATAACTGAGTGATGGTAATTGAGTATGATTAATGCTTGAATGACTGATACAATTGTGGATTACCTTATTACTGTTGTTGAAACCCTAAAATGATATAATATGATGGTTACACTTTGAATTGTGTGTGGGCCCATAACCCACAGATCCCAGGATCAAAACAGGGTAGTATGGAATGAGGTGGTAATGCTTCACCTCATGCATCTATGACCCAATGGGGATGCCAAGAGTAGTATTGTGCAATTGATTGTTGAATTTAGTCTTTTAATTCAAGACTGTTTTGCTATCTGAGTAACATGTTATTAAAGTTTAAAACAGCATGGTGAACTTGCTTTTGTCACTTAAAGGTGATACAGAACAATAGAACTCTCTGAGCAGCATAAGTTGAGATAGTTGCATCAGAGTATCAGAGTTGCGCAGTGAAAGCGTGGTGGTTTATCTTTGCATTCTATGTTTGACTGTGGCATAAAGAATTTGCTTGATATCATTGATAACTATTTGAGATATGTTGTGAGTTAGTAAAGAATTAAAAGATCTAATGTTGAAAACTACATTCGGGTATGAAATACAAGAATATAATGGCATGGAAGGATTTAGAAGTTTAGAATAACCTTGAATGTATCTTTCTTGTAGGTTTATGTTTCGAGGACGAAACATTCTAAGGGGGGAAGAGTTGTTACGACCCCATCTGAGCTTAATTGGTAAACTAGGGTTTACCTAGACAATTGCAAAGATTAATTGGAATAATCATTCTTGAAATCTAATTAATGACAATAACACAATTAAGATGTTTTATGTGGTTCAATGCGATGAAACAAGAGTTTAAAAGAAAAGAAAAAGTTAAGGGTGTTCTTTGTGTTACATATAAATCCTATCTTATGCCCTAATCTCATGATTTGAGGAAATTGTGAGATCGGGGTGTAACACCAGCGACGAGGTGCCCTGTGGGAGGAGCTGGAGGCGACCAAGCCGGTTGCTTTGGTCCCATGGATGGTGGCAGGGGATTTCAACGCCATCCGTAATGACGAGGAGAAGGCAGGAGGAAGGGAGGTAGCCAGAAAGGTGATGCGGGATTTCAACCTTGCGGTGGCAAGAACAGGGCTGGTGGACCTAAAGACCCTCGGCGGCATCCTCACGTGGTCGAACAGGCGGGAGGCGGAGGAACGTGTCTGCTGCCGGCTGGACAGAGTGCTCGTCAACGACAGTTGGGTGGGTCTTTTTCCCGCTGCCTACTCTTGTTTGTCGTTCTCCCACCTGAGCGATCACGCTCTGCTAATCACGTCCCCGTTCGCTTCCCCGGCCAAGCGCCGCGCGAAGCCTTTCAGGAGTCTTAACTCATGGGCCTCTGAACCTGGGTTCTTGGAGGTGGTTCGACGTGCTTGGACCCACCCGGTGCATGGGAACCCTTTGTTTGTTTCTGCCTCAAGACTTAAAGCGGTCAAGGCCAACCTGAAGGCGTGGGAAGCCAGCAGAGGCGACATCAGGTCGATGAGGAAGGCGGCGCAGGAGGATTACAATACCATCCAGAGAGCTCTCCAGCGGACGCCTTGCTGCCCAGAGTGGGTGAGAAGGGAACGGGAGGTCAGGGAGCAGCTTGACCATCTCGATGCGGCGGACGAGTCGTTTTTCTACCAACGAAGCTGGGTCCGATGGATCCATGATGGTGAGCAGAACACGAAATTCTACCAGGAGGCTGTGAAGAGGAAAGAGATGAGAGATACTATCCAGTATCTCATCAGTGAAGACGGCGCGCAAGTCAATACACAGAAGGAGCTCGAAGGGGAGGCGGTGGCTTACTACAGCAGTCTCTTCAACGCCGGCGATGACCACACAGGCCAGATGCGGCTCCAACCCACTAACACGCTAACTGCGGCCCAAGGCCATCAACTTTGTAGACCATGTACACGCGAGGAAGTGAGAGACGCAGTGTGGTCCATCGAGCCGGACAAGGCGTCGGGTCCCGACGGCTTCAACGCCAGCTTCTTTAGAAGCTGTTGGAGTGTGATTGGGGAGGACGTGACGAAAGCCGTTCAATGGCTCATGAGGGGGGGGGGACATGGTGCGAGAGGTTAATCACTCCTTTTTTGCTTTGATCCCAAAAATGGATGATGCCACTCACCTCCGCGACTTCAGGCCCATTGTCTGTAGTAGCGTGCTTTACAAGATCTTTGCCAAAGTCTTGGCTGAGAGACTCAAGGAGGTGATTGGGGGGTTAATCTCGCAAAATCAAGGGGCGTTCATCCCAAACAGGAGCATCTCCGATTGCTCCCTCCTCGCAGCGGAGTTTCTTCTTGGATTCGACATCAAGCATACAAAGTCGAAGGAATGCCTTAAAACTGATTTATCTAAGGCCTACGATCATGTTGATTGGGAGGCATTATGGACCATTATGGATAGGATGGGTTCCCCCCCCACCTGGATGGGCTGGATGAGACAATGTGTAACCACCTGCTCCTTCTCTGTGCTTGTAAATGGTCTCCCGGCGGGTCTATTCAATAGCTTGCGCGGGCTTAGGCAGGGGTGTCCCCTGTCCCCTCTCCTCTTCACGATAGTCATGGAGTATCTCACCATCCTCATGACAGAAGGGGAACGGCTTGGCTTATTCCAGACCTACAAAGTCAAGCGCGCAGCCGTCATGTCCCACCTCATTTTTGCGGACGATGTGCTCTTCTTTGTGCAGGGCTCTAGGAGGAGCCTGCGGGGGATCAAGACTGTGTTGGAGGAGTTTAGCGCCACTATGGGGATCAAAGTCAACCCGTCCAAGTCCAGGATTTTCTTCTCCAAAGCTGCTGCGGGCAACGCCAACCGTCTCAGTTGCATCCTTGGGTGCCCGGTGGACGAGCTCCCCACACGCTACCTAGGTTTCCCCTTAGATGCTCGGAACCATAAGGCAGCCTTCTTCAACCCATGTCTTGATCAGATGAAAAAGATGGTCTCCAAGTGGCCCCCAGACAAGATCACGATGGCTGGGCGTTGCATCTTGACCAAGGCCAACCTCATAGGCCTGGTTACCTATTGGGCGCTGCAAGGTCACATTCCTGTTGGCACATGTGACCGGATGGAGATGGTTTTGGCAGATTTTGTTTGGGGTTCCCGCTACCATCCTATGCGCTTTGAGCGCATGGCGAGGCCTTGTAAAGAAGGGGGTTTAGGTCTCAAAGGGGTCAGCATTGTTAACCGATGGGCTTCCCTCAAAAGGCTCGTTAGGTTCCATACCTGCCCCCACTCCCCCTGGACACTTTGGATGCGCAGGCGCTACGGGCTTACCCCTACTGACCCGGCGCTACTGCGACATGGTGCTTCTAACTCTTGGAAGAACATGGCTCGAGCGTGGACTGAGCATCAACATATCTTTGTGCGCTCCCCCACCGGCATCATAAGGCTCGCCAACCCCAACGCCGACCTGTGGAAGATCATTCAACCGCAACAGGCTCTGTGTGACGTTGGCAAGACCATTTGGGCGGGACCCCTCATCCACAGATGGAGCTTCACAATTTACAGGGCGTTCCACGATGCACTTGCCACTGCCGACAGAGTGCACGAGTGGAACAGTGAGGCCAGTGACAGGTGTACCTTCTGCAGGCAACGGGAGACCACTATACACCTTTTCTTCCGTTACAGATTCTCTAGGCTTGTTCTACAGTCTGTCATGGACCTCTGCGATATCAGGGTCCCGGTTACGGCCACCATCGTTGACACTATAAGCTTTATAGAGGACAAAACCAGGGGTTGGAAGGGGGGGAAGTGGCTGACTGTCACTGCGTGGACATGTTCAGCATACTTCATATGGAAGCAACGCAATGAAAGACGACACGGCATACAGTCCCTTAGCTCCTCGGATTGCAGGGACCTGGTGGTCAAAGCTATGAGACGCGTTGCGGAGGTGCGGGATTGGTGCTCCATCACCCCGATCCACATCAGTAGGGCCTGGCAGATCCCTTTAGCTCTTAGTTAGCTTATATAGCACCCACGGGCATAGATGGGGTTTTTGTAGAGTTACCCCCGTATACACTCCCTTTTTGTAGTTACACAGGGAGGCGGGACGCACCCCACACCGCCTTCATAGGTGTGTGGCGTGTCCTGTTTAGTTTGGTCTTTTCTGTAGAGGCTCTTTTCCCCATCGAGCATGTTTGACCCGGTGCTTCTCGCACCTTGGGGTCCTTGTAGGGTGGTTCTTTTTTGAACCTCCTTCATCATTTTTACCCGTCTATTAATATATATAGACCATTCCGATGAAAGAGCTCTCAGTCTAGTCTCAGTAAGTTAGTCATGACCCCGCTCTCTCTCTAGAATCGCTCTGCCTTCTCTCTACCCGTCCTAGGGTTTCCGCCTGGGGGAGGGGCGCCGCTCAGCTAGGGCGTGCCCTCACCCGGGCCTCCTCTCTACCCCGACCGCTCCTTCTCCCCCCCTTCTTCTCCTTTGCTCCTTCCTGGAGGCCCTCTCGCGGGCGTCACGGCTCCTGCTTCTTCGTCGGCGGGTGTGGCCTTCTGGCGGCGTTCTTTGGGGTGGGCTGAACCGTCTCCGACGCCCATGCCTCATCGCGCCTGCCGCCTCCCTGGAGGCCCTATGTGGCCTTGGTGCACGTGGCTCTTTGGCGGTTCGGGGTTGTGCTTCCTCGGTGGCTTCATCGCCGGCTTGCTCCCCGCCTACGGCGAGCTTGTGATCCGGGTGGCCCAGTGCCTGGTCTGTCCACCCCTTGGCGGATCCGGCGTGATCTTGGAGCGCGTGGCTCCTCGACGCCACGGGGGGCACACCGCCCCTCCCACCCCTGCCCTGGACTGTGGTCCGGGGCTGTTCTTTTCTCCGCACGCTGGTGAGCGGCGGCCTTCTACCCCGCCTGCTGGTGAGCGGTGGTTTTCCCCGGCCGTGGACGGTGGTGTCTGTGGTGCGCGGTCCATGCTCCACCGTGTCTCCACCGTTCTGGCCCACCGGGTGGTCTTCCCCGTCCCTCTTGACGGTCCATTTCCCTGGCGCGCCGTGTGTTGTGGCGTTCTGACTCCGCGGTGACCTCCCGATGGTCGCTGTGCCTCGTCGGCGCCTCGGTGGCTGCGCCAGCTTGGAGCGGCTAGGGTTTGGGTTTGCTGAACCGGCTCTTCGTCAGTCCGGGCGACCCAACCCTTCGTGGTGTCCGTGCTTTCCCGACGGCTGGTGGCCGTTCGTGCTTCTTCGACGCGGCCGCTGTGGCTGGTTGTCCCTCGTCCCTAGCGTGGCTGCCTCGACGGCTGTGCCAGGGCTAGGGCTTCGCTGATGCGCCCTTAGACGAGCGGGCTCGCTGGTTCTTTCTGAACCGGGCGGTCCGGCCCAGCTGGGCCGGCTCGAGTCGGTCTGTTTGACCCGGCCCGGGTCGGTTCGGTTGACCCGCCCTGGCCTGGGCGGTCCGGCTTCTCGTGCGGGCGTCTTTGGGGTCCTGCCTACTTCGTTCTCACCCCGGCGCTGTGGTGCTACCCCCTCTAGTCCTCGCCGCCCATGGTGCTGATCCGCCTTTGCGCCCACTCGTCTCCACCGCATCTGCCGGGCCCTTGATGGTGCCGCCGGGTTGGGGTGCTGCTGCTCTGCGGCCATGTGCACCCTCACCCTGGCGGTCGTCTCCATCATGGGCGGACCATGCTTCTTCCTGCCCCGCCGTTGGCTTCACCCCTGGACGGTGGTCCAGGCTTGCTTCACCGACGCTCTGCTGCCCCCTTCCGCTCTGCGGCGCTCTCCGTGCCGCGGTGCCACGGTGATGGTGGCAAGTCGCTTGACAGCCACGGCGGTCCTGCTCACTGGGTGAGCTGACCTGGGCCCTGGCGGTCGGGTGTCTTGTCACTCCCTTCCGTGTGGTGGTTGTTCTTGCAGGTGTGTGTTGCAGGTGTCTGCGAGCGTTGCTTTTGTGGGTCCTGTGCTTTGACGACCCCTACGTGGGTCTAGTGACCCGGCCTTGTGTCGGGTCCCCTTGCTGCCCTGCGTGGCTATCGGGCTCCAGCCTCTCTTCGACCCTCGTGTGGGTCTTCACCCCGGCGTGGGTTCGGGCATCGGCCTTGTTCGCCCTCCCCTCTGGGCTCTCTCGTGGTGGGTGGGCCTTCGTGCCTCCCTTTGTTTGCTGCTTGTGTGTGCCCAGACACGCTGGTGGCTGATGCCAGGGCCTCCCCCACATGCACGCCTGGTGTGGGGTCAAGTCGCGTACGCCCTGTGTTCACCCCTTCTGTCGACCGGTGGTTGGGCCTACCCTGTTGGCGGGACACGTCTGTTGGGTGGGTGCGCTCTGAGCACCCTTTAGTTGCGGACGGTTTTTACCTCCTCTGTAGCGCGTCACTGGAGGTCTTTTTCGTCTGTTGCACCTTGCCCTGGTGAGGTGCGACTTGGTTGGTCCTCACCCCTGCGTGGGTTGCGGGCTTCGGCCTTGTACGGCCCTTCCCTTTGGGCTTGTCTTGTGGTGGGTTGGCCTCCGTGCTTTCCCTTTTTTGTCTTTGCGTGGTTGTTTCGGAGACGTTGCCTCCCCCTGACCTGCGGTGAGGGGTCGAGCGCACCTCTGTGGTTTCGCCCAGTTGTGTGCGACTGCGGCCTGGTCTTCCCCTCACTTTTGGTGAGAGGTTGAGCTACCCTTTTCGAGTTGGGACCGGGCCTGTCTCTTTTCGAGGCCTGCGTCGTGGTTTGGACGTTTGGGTCTGCTCAGTCCCACTGGTGGCCGACGTCAGGGTCCCCCTCCTTGCTCGGCGAGGGGTGTTCTTCCCGCCCTGTGTGTTTCTCGTCTTGCGCCAGTGGTTGGGCCACCCTTATGGCCTCGGACGTTCGCCTGTTCCAATTTCTCCACCTCGCTGGTGGCTGGATGAGAGGGCCCCACTTCTCCCCCCGGGTGGGTGCCTGGTCCGAGCTCGAGCCTTACGAACGGGGGTGGTCTTCCTGGTACTATAGGCCTGTGTTTCTTCCTCGCTTAGGGTTTTTGGGGCTTGCCCCGCGCATCGTTGACCTTACTCACCCCCCTACTCGTTTCGCCTGTCCCCAGGAGTGTGGTGGCCCTCGACGCTAGGGTCTGATGGCTGTGCGGTCCGTCTACGCATTGGCTCCCTGCCTGGCTAGGCCTGAGTGGTGTGACGAGTGTCGGGGCCTCGGCTTTGTATCACGGCGGGGTGGGTGGGTGGGACTGGCTGATCCTTTTGGACATGATGCCCTCCCTGGTCTTCGATCGAGTGGTCTCTTCGGAGGGGTTTCCACTCATTCTTTGCCGTTCGTTGCGGTACCTTCTTTCTCTACAGGTACCCCAACCCTTCTGGGGCTTCCCTCCAGGGGCTTGTTGTGGCGCTTGTAATCATAGCCTTGGTACGGCTGTGGTGTAGCCTGGGTGGGACTAGTCACCCTATCCAGAATGTAGAGCGCTTGACTTGTGCGGTTTCTGCTCAGGTCTGTGGCAACCCGGTGGTTTGGGGCGGGAGTGTGGGGTGGCTTGTACTGGTGCGTGCCTCCTGGTGCCCTTGCCTTCGGGACAGTGGCCCCCCTCCTCTCCCCCCTGTACTTGGTCCCGCGACCTTGTGGTGGTCAGCCTTGACGCGTCGGTTGAGGTTTCTTCTGCTGCTTGGGCCCCCGGCCAAGTGGGTACAACCTATCAGTTCCAGCTTGTCGTGGCAACAGGTGGTGAAAATAGGTTGTTCCCCCCTTCCCTGTTTACTTAGATGGCCCCTGCGTGGGTTCTACCTTTATAATCTGACCCCTGCATGGGCCTTGCTGCTCCTCGGGCTAGCTAGGGGTCTGTCCTTCTAAGGGCCCCCGATGATACTCCCCGAGTGTAAGGTGTGGCTTTTGTTTGGTGCCGTTGGGTACGGATGAGTGTTGGCTTTGTGCCCTCACCCATGTCATGTAATCTTTGGAACCAGGGTACCACCTTTTGGTGGTCTCCTCATCTATTTACCCGCTCTGCTTGCAGGGCCATTCCGATGAAAGAGCTCTCAGTCGAATTAATCTCTAGGAGAGCTCCGACTTCTCTCTAGGATCGTCTCCCCGCTCCCCTTCTCCACCGCATTTCCCCTTCCCCCCTCTCCCCCCTGTTGCCCTCACGGCTGCAGGGCTTCCCTGGCCCTCCCCGTCGCGTGGGAGCGCTGCTCTGCTGGTGGAGTTAAGGTGATCGTCTGCACCACCTACCTCGTCTTCGACCATCAAGGCAGGTTCTGCTCCACCTACCTCAGAGCTTTCTCTGCCCTGGCTTGAAGACGGTGTTCGTGCTTCTCCAACAGTGTCGTGAGTACACCTGCAGTTAAGGCGGGGCTACTCCGATCTTGTTGGGCGCGCCCTGTCGCTGAGCAGTTAAGGTGGGGGACGGACGATCGGGGACCTACCTACCTCGGTTGACCCCCCTGCTGGCGGAGGGACAAAGTAGACACCTGCTCACCTACCTCAGAACGGTCTCCTTCTCTGACCTGTTTCTCGGTAGGCCACACCTTGTCGGTGTCCCCAAAAACCAGGCGAGGGGTTGAACGGCCCCTCTGGGGGTCCTGGTCCTCCTGGGACCATGTGGGGACCCTGGGCGTGTGCTAGGGTCTCTGGTGTCTCGCGTGGAGGAGCTCTTCAATTGGACGCCTGTTGACGTGCTGCTGGGCTCCAAGCTACCCAGCGAACTGGGGTGGTGGTTCCCCCTTCCACGGCTTTCGAGTTGCGCAGTGGCGACACAGGCTTCCCTTGCTGACCGGTCGTCGGCGGTGAAGGTGTGTGGTTGGGTTCCTAGCTACCCGACCGGTGGTGTGTGCTTGCCCGGGGGGTTTCTTTGTCCTGTTGCCACCAAACGGGGGAGAGATTGACTAACTCTCCGGAGTAGGTCTCTCGGTGATCCCTATGGAAGCAGGAGGAAGGGCCTACGTCGGTGGACGTTCTGCCTGCACGCTCTGGTGCTTTGGGTGCCTCCTACCCGCTCACAGCACCCCTTGCCTCCACAAAACGGTGGAGAAGTCGACCTGCTTCTCGGAGTCCAGGTTCTTCAGTGAAACCTGTCGGAGCAGGGTGGTGCTGGGAGTCTTGCGACGCTCGCTGTGATGGTGGTCGCTGCTGTTCGCAGCGGTGTCCGGTGGAGGTAGCCAGCGGTAGGGTTGCGGTCGTGTCTGCCCACAGCTGTTCGTGGCGGCGTTTGATCGCGGTAGGGTTGGGGCGGCCCAGCGCTCTCCATCGCGGTCGCTTCCCCCTGCCGCGGGCCCTTAGCCTTGAACCGGGTTCCGAGCTACCCGGCTAGGTTGGCCCGATCTGGTTGTGGGCGTCCTCGAGTCTGGAAGTTTCGCTGAGCCGGGTTCGGGTGGGGCTGGACCGGATCTGCCGTCTGGTTCTCCGTCTTCCCGCCTCCTCCCGCCCTGGGGAGCGCAACGGTTCCCGTTCAAACGGGATACCCGTGCCCAGCGCGTGACGACTGGCCAGTGTCTCGCTTGGAGTGGCCCACGACTCTTCGGCTTTGGGTCAGCTCGCTTCCCCGAGACTCCATCGTTGCAGTGCCTTAGTGCGCGCTGACGGCTCAGCGCCTCGTGCGTATCGTCTTCAGTGCCACGTGGGGCATCCCTATTCCTCTGACGGGTACCCATGACCAAGTACAAAGGAAAGACAAAGCGACATTCCTCTCTTCTCTTTTCGATTCTCCGCGAAGCCGCCGAGGAACGTGAAAAGGGTGGCAGAGCTGCTTTGGAGATGACCAACAAAGGAAAAGCCCACGATGTGATCTCGCCCGCCGCCGCGCCGCGCAAGAAGGTGGCGCTCCATACATCCACCAGGGCCGGAGCTTCCTCCAGCGGGGCTAAGTCTGACGGAGCCGGTGCCTCCTCTGAAGGGGGTGGGGGTGATGGGAGTCGACGGAGCCCCTCCCAGGCACCTGCCATCCATGCTGTTCGCGCTTCCTCTAGGGTTCCGCCGCGCGCTGACCCACCGACAAGGCGGACCTTCGCCCAGGTGGCCGCCGGGGGCCTGGCGCCAGTGGTGTGGCCCATGGGCGTCGACGTGGTTGCCTGGGTGGACCTCTCCACCAGGCAATCCACCAATGCCACCATCCCTGAAGACAAGCTCCTGCAGTTTGTGGCGCCGATCATGGACCCGGACAGGGGTCCTATAGCCGAGATCCCTACTACTGTCATGGAGGCTTTTGTTGAAGCACAGGACAACACTGTGGTGTTCTACGTCATCGACGCGTCTCCCCATGAGACGGTCATGAAAGGTTGGCTGAGGCGAGTTTGGCAACCTAAGGGCACGTTCGAGCTGGCCCGGCGTGGGGCGGCTTCTTCGACCTGCGCTGTGAGCTGAAGGAGGACAGGGACTCGATCCTTCACGGCGGCCCCTGGTTCTTCGATGGACGCTTGCTCATCTTCCAGCCCTGGACGCCGTCTACTACTCTTACGCGGGACCTCCTTGCAACAGTGCCGTGCTGGATCTCATTCCCCACCCTGGGGCACTTGAGATCCCTCGACATCCTTGCAAGGGTGGCGAGCTGCGTTGGGGTCCCCTCCCACGCTGGGTCATGGATAACCGCCGCCGACGGATCGACGCACGCTAGAGCGTTGGTCGACCTCCCAGCCGATAGGCCTCCACCAGCCACAGGATGGGTTCGCTTCCCTGGTGCCGAGCCGGAGCAGGTGCCGGTGCACTACGACGTTATGCCATCACGGTGCACCTCCTGCAGTGCCTTCGGTCATGGCCTGCACCGGTGTCCCTTCGTCACCGACCAAGTGAGGGCGGACGCCCTACGCTGCTTAGAGGCCAACCGGAAGTCCTCGCCCCCCTCTGGGCGGCGCACAAACAACAAGCGGAAGGCTTCTGACATCCCGACGGATGCTCCTGAGGAGGACACGCCTGCGACCACTGTGATGACGGAAACCACCGAAGCACCAGAAGCACCCGAGGACACGCCTGCGACCACCGTGGTGATGGAGGTCCAAGTTGATGCTGGCACCGGCGAGGGTGCAATTGGTGAGAAACCCCCCCTGCGGCTGACCCCCTAGCGATGGAGACCCCTGAAGTTGGCGGCATTGGTGAAGATGCTGCCCCTGTGGAACCCCCCCCCCTGTGGACGTCGACGGCTCCCTTGTCACGCCCAAGCGGGGAAGGAGCGGAACCAAGAAGAGTAAGAAAAAAAGGGAGAAGAAGGATGGGACGGGCGACGCCCCCGGTTCTGTAGAGGTGGCCAGCTACCACGTTCAGGTGGCGGCGGTGGGCGGGTCAAATCCTCCTGGAGGACAAGACGAGCCCATCGCCAACCTGGATGCGACTGTTGCAGTCGGCTTCCCGGCGGAGGAACATGCGGGGCCTGCTCTGGAGACGGGCAACCTCAACCTGGTCGGGTCTGACACCTCTGCACCTGAGGTGTTGGCGCCTGACGCTGATGATCTGGTTGTGATTGGTGATTCCCCGACCTCTCAGCACGACGACACTAGGTCTGTGGCGGCGGTTGACGAGTCGAACCCTCCGGGAGGGGAAGACGCGCCTACCACCGCCCCGGATCAGGTTCCCCTGCCGGTGCCTGAGCCCGTCCTTGTCACCAGCGACGACTCGCCACCCAGGGAGCAGGTCCGACGGAGCAGGCTTGGCCGCACCAGAGCCACCGCGGCTAGTAGAAACCCACGACCGCCACCAGGAGGGCTCCCCCGCCGGCTAGGTAGGTGATCATCGCTCTCCCGGCGCCGGGCTACTCTTTCGAGCAGGCCCAGGCTGGGGTGACGACAAAGAGCGCGAAGGTGGCCGTAGAGGAGCAGGAAGACCAATCCAGTGAAGCTGACCCGGTGGGGGAGGCGGAGGCAGCTACCTCGACGCCTGGCTCTGTGGAAGGCATTGACTCCGGCGGAGCTACGGTTGCTATAGATCCTCTGGATGAGGACGTGGTGGAAGCTGCTGCTGACTCTGTTGGTGAGAAGGTGGACTCCAGGCGGAAGCCTGGGAGTCGTAAGTGAGTACCACCCCCCCTTTTTCTGGTTTCCATGTCAGTCTTGATGTGGAACGTGCGCGGCGTGTGTGAGACGGCAAAGAGGAGGGCGGTGGCTTCTCTTGTAATACGACAAGGAGTCTCGATGGCTATGCTTGTGGAGACTAAGATCACGGAGGATCGAGGAGGAGACAAGAGCATCAAGGAGATGTTTCCCATGGGTTGGAGCTGCTTGTCTAACCTGGCGGTCTCCGGGAAGGCGCGTATCTGCTGGGGCTGGGATCCCAGGGTGTGGAAGGTGGATGTGTTCGCCATGTCTGCACAGATCATCTCAGAGTGGTGCTGTAACAAAGGGGGTGCGCGGGTTCTCCTGTCGGTGGTCTATGCGCACAACCAGCCACATCGACGTAGCTCCCTGTGGGAGGAGCTTGAGATGACCAAACCGGTGGCCATGGTTCCTTGGATTGTGGCTGGGGATTTCAACGCCATTCGCAACGACGATGAGAAGGTTGGGGGCTTAGAGGTCTCCAGGAAAGCTATGTGGGAGTTCAATCTCGCGGTGGATAAGGCGGGGCTGGTGGAGCTCAAGACCTTCAGTGGTGCTCTCATGTGGTCGAATAAGAGGGAGGCGGGGGAGCGGGTCTGTTGCCGCCTTGACAGGGCTCTCGTCAACGACAGGTGGGTGGGTTTCTTCCCGGCAGCCCACTCATGCATGTCCTTCTCCCATCTTAGCGACCACGGCTTGCTGACCATCCACCCCTTTGCCTCCATGGCGGAGCGACGCGCCAAACCTTTCAGGAGCCTCAACGCGTGGGCCACCTGGGATGGCTTCTCTGAGGAGGTCAGGAGGGCTTGGGTGCGCCCGGTGAAGGGGAACCCCCTGTTTGTTGCGGCGTCGAAGCTCACAGCTGCTAAGGCCGCCCTCAAGAGCTGGTCTGCTCGGAGGGGTGACATTGGCACTGTGAAGAAGGCTACTAAGGAGGACTACGACGCTATTCAGAAGGCGCTGCAACACTCACCCTGCTGCCCGGAGTTGATCATGAAGGAACGGGAGGTCAAGGAAAAGCTAGACCAGCTTGATGCAGCTGAGGAGTTGTTCCTGTACCAAAGAAGTCGTGTCTGGTGGATCAATGATGGGGAGCGCAATACTAAGTTCTACCAGGAGGCGGTGAAGTGAAAGGAAATGAGGGACACAATCCAGTACCTCATCAATGAAGATGGCGAGCAGTCTAGCACGCATGACGAGCTTGAAGGGGAGGCGGTCACCTTTTACATCAATCTCTACAACGCCAATGGCGGGCACAGCCATCTGATGCGGCTCCATCCTACTAACTCTCTAACTGCGGCCCAAGGCCGGCATTTATGTAGACCTTGCACGCGTGAAGAGGTTAGGGACGCTGTGTGGTCCATCGGGCCGGACAAGGCGCCGGGTCCAGATGGTTTTAACGCCAGCTTTTTCAGAAGCTGCTGGAGTGTCATTGGAGAGGACGTGACGAATGCCATTCTTTGGCTGATGCGGGGGGGGAATATGGTGCGGGAAGTGAATCACTCTTTCTTGGCTTTGATCCCCAAGGTGGACGGCGCCACTCACCTTAGCGACTTCAGACCCATTGCCTGTTGCAGCGTGATGTATAAGATCTTCGCCAAGGTGTTGGCGGAGAGGCTCAAAGAGGTGCTGGGGGGCTTGTTTCTCAAAATCAAGGGGCGTTTATACCAAACAGGAGCATCTCCGACTGCTCCCTCCTCGCTGCGGAGTTTTTGCTTGGGTTTGACATTAAGCGTACAAAACCAAAGGCTTGTATTAAAACCGACTTATCCAAGGCCTACGATCATGTCGATTGGGAGGCCTTGTGGACCATCATGGACAGGATGGGCTTCCCCCCCCCCCCACGTGGATGGGCTGGGTTCGACAATGTGTTTCCACTTGTTGCTATTCTGTTCTTGTTAATGGCTTCCCGGCGGGGCTGTTCAATAGCTCACGCGGGTTGAGACAGGGGTGTCCCCTGTCACCTCTCCTTTTCATGATAGTCATGGAGTATCTCTCTACTCTCATGAAGGAAGGAGAGCGGCTAGGCCGTTTCCGTACTTACCAAGTCAAACGCACGGATGTCCTGTCCCATCTCATCTTCGCGGACGACGTGCTCTTCTTTGTGGAAGGCTCGAGGAAAAGCCTAAGGGGGATCAAGTAGGTGTTGGACGAGTTTAGCGCCACGATGGGTATCAAGGTCAACCCGGCCAAATCCAAGCTCTTCCTCTCCAAATCTGATGTGGACAACGCCATCCGCCTCAACAGCATCTTGGGTTGTCCGATGGATGATCTCCCAACGCGGTACCTCAGCTTTCCCCTTGCTGCTCGGAATCACAAGGCTGCCTTCTTCAACCCATGTCTCGATCAGATGAAGAAGATGGTGTCCAAATGGCCCCCGGACAAAATCACGATGGCGGGGCGTTGCATCTTGACCAAGGCCAATCTCACATAGGGGTGAGCAAATCTCGGTCCAGACCGCAAAACCGGACCGGACCGCTCAATTCGGTCCGGTTCGGTCCGGTCCATTTCAACTTCGGTCCGGTCCGCGGTCCAACAAATTCGATAAATTCGGTCTTCGGTCCGGTCCGGTCCGGTCTGGTCCAAAACCGGTCCGGTCCGGTCCGGACCGCAGACTAACTTTTATATAAAATCCATATATATTTGAAGGTGTATTCTATAATAACTACAAATAAAGTACATATATAAGTACTACTAGTATAAATGTTTGATACTAAAGTTATATAATTGTTAGAAGTGACTAAGATTATCAACTTTGTATAATTAAATAAGTTGTAAAACATCTAAAAAAGGCTGATTGCGGTCCAAACGGTCCGGTCCGGTCCGGTCCGCGGTCAAAACGGTCTGGTCCCGGTCCGGTCCGACCACCAAACGGTCCGGTCAACGGTCCAAAAATTATTGATTTTTGGTCCTCGGTCCGGTCCGGTCCGGTCCGGTCCGGTCCGGTTTTGGACCGATGCTCACCCCTAATCTCACAGGCTTGGTTACTTTCTGGGCGCTGCAAGGCCACATTCCTGAAGGCACGTGTGACCGGATGGAGATGGTGATGGCTGATTTTGTTTGGGGCTCCAACTACCACCCCATGTGTTTCGAGCGCATGGCCATGCCTTGTCAGGAGGGGGTTTAGGTCTTAAAGGGGTCAGCGTTGTAAATCGGTGGGCATCACTTAAAAGGCTCATTAGGTTCCACACCTGCCCCCACTCCCCCTGGACTCTCTGGATGCATAGGCGCTATGGGCTTACCCCTCCCGACCCGGCGCTGCTACGACATGGTGCTTCCAATGCATGGAAGAACATGGCTCGTGCGTGGGCCGAGCACCAACACTTGTTCGAGCGCTCCTCCACCGGCATCGTGAAGCTTGCCAACCCCAACACCAGTTTGTGGACGATCATCCAGCCCCAACAGGCTCCGTGTGCTGTCGGTAGGACCATCTGGGTGGGGTCTCTCATCCATAGATGGAGCTTCACGATCTATAGGGCTTGTCACGGGGCTCTTGCCACTGCTGATAAAGTGCACGAATGGAACAACGAGGCGAGCGACAGATGCTCCTTCTGCAGGCAGAGGGAGGGCATACAACACTTGTTCTTCCGCTGCAGGTTTTCTAGGCTTGTTCTATAGCCTGTCATGGACCTCTGCGATATCAGGGTCTCGATGGCTGCCACCATCGCCGACACTACTAGTATTATAGTGAATAAAACCAGGGGATGGAAGGGGTGGAAGTGGATGACTGTCACTGCTTGGACATGAATAGCTTACTTCATATGGAAGCAACGCAATGAGATACGGCATGGCGCACAGTCCCTAAGCTCTTCAGAGTGCAGGGACCTTGTGATCAAGGCTACGAGACGCGTTGCGGAGGTGCGGGGGTGGAGCTCCACCACACCGACCCACATCAGCAGGGCCTGGCAGATCCCTTTCAGTCTTTAGTTTGCTTGTATACCGCCCACGGGCTTAGACAGGGTTTTTGTAGAGTTACCCCCGGATATTCTCCCTTTTTGTTGTTACACAGGGAGGCGGGACGCACCCCACACCGTTTCCTCAGGTGTGCGACGTGTCCTGTTTAGTTGATGCTTTTGCTATAGAGGCTCATTTTTGAGCCTTTTTGACCCGGTGCTTCTCGCACCTTGGGGTCCTTGTTGGGGTGGTTCTTTTTGAACCTCCTTCATCGTTTTTTACCTGTCTATTAATATATAGACCATTCCGATGAAAGAGCTCTCAGTCGTCAGTTAGTCAGTCAAGTCAGTCGCTTTCTCTCTCTAGGAGAGCTCTGGCTTCTCTCTAGGATCAGCTCCCAGCTTCTCCTCTCCACCGCATTTCTCCCTTCCCCCTGTAGCCCTCACGGCTGCAGGGCTTCCCTGGTTCTGCCCGGCGTGTGTGCGAGCGAGCCTGCAGGTGGAGTTAAGGCGAAAGATAGCGCCACCTACCTCGTCTCCGGCTCCAAAGCGGTACCTGCTCCAGCTTTGTGGCAGGTGGTCGGGGTGGAGTAAAGACGTGTGCAGACGACCTAGCTTCATCCATCCTTTCGCCTACAGGTGGAGCGACAACCCTCCTTCACCAACCTCGGCAGGTCCCACCGGCGCCTTAAAGACGATAGGTTCTTGCTCTATGGTGGTCCACGCCTTCGTGCAGGCCCTTGGGGTGGTGTCTCGCGTGTAACCGGTGTCCCCAAAAAACAGGTGAGGGGTTGACTGGCCCCCCCTTTGGGGGTTACGGTCCTCCTGGGACCTTGCGGGGGCCCTGGGCATTCTCTCGGCCACTCCGGCGACCTTGGGCTGGGGTTGCTTCTGCTACGAGTTACACTCCGGCGACGTGGGTGCGACGAGCTACTGGGTTCCGAGCTACCCAGTTGACAAGGACAGTGGTGGTGGCGCGCTTTCTCTCGGCGATCGGTGGTGCCCGCGCTGCGACGCTGTGGGTGGTGAGCCGGCTGGGTTCCTAGCTACCCGATCGGTGGAGGTGCTGCTGTCTCTCGTTGTGGGGGTTTGGCGACACGCGGGTGCTCGACCACCGCGTGGAGGTGCTGCTGTCTCTCGTTGTGGGGGTTTGGCGACACGCGGATGTCGAGGTGCACTGTCAGTAGGCGACCACCAGTGACGATGAAGAAGCAGAAAGTCATCATCGCCTTGTCGGCACCGGGTTTTTCCTTTGCAGGTGACGAATCAGACAAGGACGTGGACGAGGGTGAACAACAGATGATGGATGACATGGAGAGTGTTGTGCACTCTGCCGAGGATGAGAAGGACTCCAGGCGGAAGCCTGGGAGTCGGTTTTGAGCCCAACCCCCCCTCCGGTTCCTATGTCGTTGTTGACTTGGAACCTGCGTGGCGCTTGCGAGCCGGCAAAAAGGAAGGTTGTGGCCTCCCTCGTGCGTCAACAGGGGGTTACGATGGCCATGCTTGTTGAGACCAAGCTCACGGAGGAGCTGGGTGGTGAGAGGATCGTTAAGGAGCTGTTTCCGAAAGGATGGAAGTGTGTGTCTAACCTGGAGGTTTCTGGGAAAGCAAGGGTTTTCTGGGGTTGCGACCCCAGGGTGTGGTCGGTGGAGGTGTTTGCTGTCTCGGCGCAGCTCATCTCGGCGTGGTGCTGCAACAAAGGAGGCGCTAGGGTGTTGATGTCGGCGGTGTATGGCCACAACCAACCCCAGCGACGGTGCGCACTGTGGGAGGAGCTGGAGGCAACCAAGCATGTTGCTTTGGTCCCATGGATGGTGGCGGGTGACTTCAACGCCATCCGTAATGACGACGAGAAGGCAGGAGGAAGGGAGGTAGCCAGAAGGGTAATGCGGGATTTCAACCTTGCGGTGGCAAGAACAAGGCTGGTGGACCTGAAGACCCTCGGCGGCATTCTCACTTGGTCGAACAGGCGTGAGGCGGAGGAGCGTGTGTGCTGCCGGCTTGACAGGGTGCTTGTGAATGACAGGTGGGTGGGCCTCTTCCCCGCTGCCCACTCATGCCTGTCGTTCTCCCACCTAAGCGATCACGCTCTGTTGACCACGTCTCCGTTTGCTTCCCCAGGAAGACGTCGCGCGAAGCCCTTCAGAAGTCTTAATTCTTGGGCCTCTGAACCTGGGTTCTTGGAGGTGGTTCGGCGTGCTTGGGCCCACCCGATGCGTGGGAACCCATTGTTTGTTGCTGCCGCAAGACTTAAAGCAGTTAAGGCCAACCTGAAGGCGTGGGCAGCCAGCAGAGGTGACATCAGGTCGATGAAAAAGGCGGCGCAGGAGGATTACAATACCATCCAGAGAGCTCTCCAGCGGACGCCTTGCTGCCCGGAGTGGGTGAGAAGGGAACGGGAGGTCAAGGAGCAGCTTGACCATCTCGATGCGGCGGAGGAGTCGTTTTTCTACCAACGAAGTCGGGTCCGGTGGATCCATGATGGCGAGCGGAACACGAAATTCTACCAGGAGGCTGTGAAGAGGAAAGAGATGAGAGATACTATCCAGTATCTCATCAGTGAAGACGGCGCGCAAGTCAATACACAGGAGGAGCTCGAAGGGGAGGCGGTGGCTTACTACAGCAGTCTCTTCAACACCGGCGATGACCACACAGGCCAGATGCGGCTCCAACCCACTAACATGCTAACTGCGGCTCAAGGCCGTCAACTTTGTAGACCTTGTACGCGCGAGGAAGTGAGAGACGCAGTGTGGTCCATCGGACCGGACAAGGCACCGGGTCCCGACGGCTTCAACGCCAGCTTCTTTAGAAGCTGTTGGAGTGTGATTGGGGAGGACGTGACGAAAGTCGTTCAATGGCTCATGAGGGGGGGACATGGTGCGAGAGGTTAATCACTCCTTTTTGGCTTTGATCCCAAAAATGGATGATGCCACTCACCTCCGCGACTTCAGGCCCATTGCCTGTAGTAGCGTGCTTTACAAGATCTTTGCCAAATTCTTGGCTGAGAGACTCAAGGAGGTGATTGGGGGTTAATCTCGCAAAATCAAGGGGCATTCATCCCAAACAGGAGCATCTCCGATTGCTCCCTCCTCGCAGCGGAGTTTCTTCTTGGATTCGACATCAAGCATACAAAGCCGAAGGCATGCCTTAAAACTGATTTATCTAAGGCCTACGTTCATGTTGATTGGGAGGCCTTATGGACCATTATGGATAGGATGGGTTTCCCCCCCACTTGGATGGGCTGGGTTAGACAATGTGTAACCACCTGCTCCTTCTCTGTGCTTGTAAATGGTCTCCCGGCGGGTCTATTCAACAGCTCGCGCGGGCTTAGGCAGGGCTGTCCCCTGTCCCCTCTCCTCTTCACGATAGTCATGGAGTATCTCACCACCCTCATGACAGAAGGGGAACGGCTTGGCTTGTTTCACACCTACAAAGTCAAGCGCGCAGCCGTCATGTCCCACCTCATTTTTGCGGACGATGTGCTCTTCTTTGTGGAGGGCTCTAGGAGGAGTCTACGGGGGATCAAGACCATTTTGGAGGAGTTTAGCGCCACAATGGGGTTCAAAGTCAACCCGTCTAAATCCAGGATTTTCTTCTCCAAAGCTACTGCAGGCAACGCCAACCGTCTCAGTTGCATCCTGGGGTGCCCGGTGGATGAGCTCCCCACGCGCTACCTAGGTTTCCCCTTAGCTGCTCGGAACCATAAGGCAGCCTTCTTCAACCCTTGTCTTGATCAGATGAAAAAGATGGTCTCCAAGTGGCCCCCAGACAAAATCACGATGGCTGGGCGTTGCATCTTGACCAAGGCGAACCTCATAGGCCTCGTTACCTACTGGGCGCTGCAAGGTCACATTCCTGTTGGCACATGTGACCGGATGGAGATGGTATTGGCAGATTTTGTATGGGGTTCCAGCTACCATCCTATGCGCTTTGAGCGCATGGCAAGGCCTTGTAAGGAAGGGGGTCTAGGTCTCAAAGGGGTCAGCATTGTTAACCAATGGGCTTCC